>CAUZXS010000463.1:30000-85680 GCA_963585895.1 Sepioteuthis lessoniana
CCCCACCATCCTCAATGTTTGTATTATTGTTGCATGTTTATGTTATTTTTTTAAAATCATCCTCTCTCTGTCTGTCTCTCTCTCTCTCCCATTATTTTGTTCTCTTTCTCAGTTTAATGGCTGTCACAAATGGATTTTCTGGAATGTTCTCTTTCAGTTACCATATTTCCCTGACTTAGACCTCTTGGAATCTGGGTAAGACCACATCAATCTGTCTTGTTTATCAACTTATAAGAGGTGACAGAAATATGAACCTGTTTGTTCAACAGTCTTTTTTCTACTAAACATTTCACGTGTGGTGTGTGGTCATTCTTCTTTATATAACAGTGCAACTTAAATTGTCTGCTTATGCACTGATTTCTAAGAGGTGACAAAATATCAGTCTTGTTTGATCATTATACTTTTTTTAAAAATTTATTTCTAATCATTATGCTATTGGTGAGAGAAGTGACTCAATTTTGAAAAATGAAATGGTCCATTTTGAAGCTTATACATATATTTGGATAATTACAAAACAAATCGCTTGCACACACTGGCCTGTCCTAAAAAATATGCAGGAGTAAGCAAAAAACACTTATGATTTTGCAGGTGAAATTAAAGATAATTAACACTAATTAAAAAGTAAATTAAATGCATCACATCCAACTGAAATTTTTTAAAGTGTTTTTATTTACAATAAAACTAAGAGTGTAACTTTCACAGCAAAATAGGGGCAGGGCGTCTCGGTGGCAAAATGGCTTAAGTGCTGGACTGTGCCCTTGAAGTAAGCTAGTTTGAACTCTAATTATGCTATTACATTCACTTTCAGACTTATAACCTTGGGAAAAGTATTGAACCCACTTATCCCTCGAGCTATGAGTTAAAAATAGTATCACTGCTATTCTTCTACAAGAATAGCTTAGGCATTAAATGATAACCCATGAAGGTTGATATGCCAAGGTTGATTATGTGAAGAAAACAAATTTGAAAAAGTTTATTTATCATTGAATTATAATAATTTCTATCTGCATTATTAGATTATTTATTTTAATGTAATTATTCAATAACTATTAACAGGGAATTCAACTGAAACAATAAAAAAAAAAAAAATTTCAAAAGACACTGTATATGAACTTGCTTTCTCTTTCATTAAGTCTTTCGTTAAATACTGCTGATTCTGAATGCTCTGCATACTGGCTGCTGCTGATTCTGAATGCTCTGTGTACTGGCTTACTATAGTTTTTTCCCCTTAATTTACACCATATTTCACCAGGAAGTATCTTATTGTAAAAAGAGATTAGTACAAACTGATTTTTCAATAGTTAAAAATTTTCAAGTGTTCATTATTGAGTTTCCATAAAGTCTTGTATGATACAATTGAAATAAATATATTGTGAAATAATTTTATGAGATAAACAATGCATTCCTTTTTTCTTAGGAATATCCACCACTGCTTGCACATCATAAACACTCAGACTTATTCCTCACCCTGTTGGCTGGGACTGAGAATACATCAACTGCATCTCAGCAGTAAGACTCCCCACCCAATGAGTGTCCTGGATATAACATTAATCCATCTGAGGATAAGGCTACAGTCCTGGAGCTTTGGGAAATGTGGACTACCCCTTCATTATCTTTACTCCCAGATTCACTCTGCCCTGGAGTAATAAGTACCTATTAGGGACCCATCTATGGACCAAATAGAACTATTTAATCCTTTATTATCCTTGAAACCATTTAACTGTGTCCAAACAAATGACTATTAAATTGAAATTAGTATTACATGGCAATACTTAAAACCATTTAACTGTGTGCAAAAGAATGAATAATGTGGAATAAAATAATTAGTGTTAAATAGGAATTAATTGTTTAAAAATTATTATGATTATTATTAGTTGTAGTTACTGGAAAATATGTACTTGCTTGCAAAATAAGAAAAACAAAAAGGACTGATTTTAGCTTTAAATAACCCAACAAGAGTTGACATGTTATAAAACCAACCTCCCAACCTTCTTCTATGACAATGAGAAACGACATATCAGAAACTAAAATAAAGAATAAGTAATTATTGTAATAAAAGGATTAATGAAAAATTATATTGAGAAATATTCCATACCTGATTGCTAAGTGTGGACATATTTGTGGCATAACAGTTATTGTCTAAGGAAATGAACTTGGTGGTTTGAGTTTAAATTCTAAACAAAGTTATTTGCATTCCACTTGGCACTAATAACCTTTTTTTCCCTCTACCAGTAGGTAAATACTAATGAAGACTGGGTTTTCTAGCTATAGGTAGATGATAAAAAAATTCTGAATTCCAAACCAAGAGACATAGGGCTGGCAACCCCACCCCATAAAATATCTACTTGGTATGAAAACTGCAGCACCATCACTGACCTTGTGGTGTGACTTCAGTCATATGCTTTACAAGGAGTCTAAAGGATCAGCAGCAGCTTAAAAATTATATTCCTGAGGCAACAAATGAACAAACTAGCTTACTAAATACACATTATTTACTAATGACTAAACACTTGTGCTTTGCTTATTTTTAAAAAAAATTAAGTGATCTATGTTTATTGGTAATGATCAAAATGCAATAGCTACTTTATTAATCAAACTTTGGCCTGAGATATGAATGAAAGCAAGAAGATACTTGTCTTGTTTTCAGGTTTGTGAGAAGTAACAAAAGGAAATTCTTGTTTGTTATATGGTTTAGTATACTGAAGTAAAGCTTCATATTTATGTTAACCTACGAAATGTTTTAAATTGAATTTATGACTTATGACTCACTGCAAATCCCTTAAAATTACCACTAGCTTGTAACTTGTGTAGGGACAGTGTCAAAATAAACCTTTTTCATTGGAGGAAAATAATCACTCAGTCATAGTCTCAGTAGTTGGCTTTTACATTTGGGAATGGTTGAGTCTGTGAGGCATAGTGGCTAACATTGTAGTAAGCAAGTTTGAACTCCAGTTGCATTATTACATTCACTTTTGGACTAATACCCTTAGGAAATGCATGAACTCTTTTATCACCTAGCTATGGTTTAAATAGTACCACTACTGTTCTTCTATAAGGATGGATTTAGCATTAAACAATACTCAAAGATTGATATGTTGTTAAACAATGAAACTGAAATCAAAGGTTTATAATTATACCCTTTTTTGAAACACAGAAGCATATATATATATATATATATATATATATATATATATATATATATATGAAGAAAGTAAAAAAACAAAATAATCCAAATTTTATGAATTTATGATGAAAGTTGATGTTAAATGTTTTGGTTTTAATAACCTTCTTAATGATTTACAGTGCTCTATGCACAAAAATCCAGAGCCGTATCACAATATATTTCAAGTATAAAATAAAATATCAATAAAACAGGATAAAAACTCATGACTCTGAGTTTCATGTTGTTGATCCTCCAGTGAGCTAGTATTCAACACATGAATTTTCTTAGATTTCTTTTTCTTACCCTTATTTCTGAAATCATCCAATTCAATCTTAAAATTTTTGCTGTTTCTGATCCGATTAGGTAATTTGTTCCAAAAATATAGTTATATTAGCAAAAAAAATTCATTCGGTTAATTGAGTTAGTTTTGGAAATCTGGCTTGATATTATTATAAATATTATCAACTTGTTGAGATACATGGGCTGGCGAAATTTCGTATTTAATTCTGTTATACATTTGTAAGATTTTTATGAAATGAGTTACACATCTCAGATTATTGGCCTGTGGGTGCAGTGGCTAAAGCATTGCGAATATCTCAATCAAGGTCAGAGTGATAGTCTGAGATATGTAAATAGTTATTCAACTGGAATTTGAACTCACCAATGTAATTTTCTGTGCCAATAACCATTCAATTACCCACACACTTTGACATTTCATTGATCATTTTTAAATATCCATTTATCTTTTTGTTATGCAAGATTGATTTTATTATTTTGAATTGTGCACAAGCTGGGAAATATGGTAATTAGCATTTTATCTGTTGATATCTTTTAATTCTACACCTCCAGTATTATGGATATTCATCATTAGGAGTATCTCGAGGATTTTTTATAATCTCATTACTATATATTTTACTTTCCCTTTCTTTGCATATTTTTAACTCTTTGAACTGTTAGCCCCTTGGCCATCAGATACCCTGTACCTGAGCTTATAAAATTCACAAAAAGTTAATAAATAAGATAAAGGATGAAATAAGCTTCAGCTCCAAGGCTTTGTGTATTGGATTTGAAACCTTTGTTTATGTCTAGTATATTGGATATAAATAAACAGAGAGGTATGATAAGAATGTTGTATGAACTACCTCTTGCACATTCTGGGTCTGACCCATAGTTTAATGCTATTATATCATACCTTTAAAAAGAAATGCTGTCAAATAGCATATATATAAAGCCTTTTATTATCAGTATCTGATGTGATTTCCTTGTGCTTAAATTATTGGCTTACAGTGTGTAGTAAAATAGCATTGCCTGAAATATTGGACTTAAAGTTCATATTAAAATAATGCTCAACCCAAAATATTGGGCTTACAGTTCAAAGAGTTTAAATGTATATTTTCATATCCTATCTTTAAAACTCTCGTTTGTGTTTGACTATTTTTTTCTCCTTCTTCTGTAGCAGCCCCTTTATGATTGTTGTTGTTGTTATTGATCTCCTCCCCATACCCCCACCCTATCTCCAAGTGTGTATGTCTGTGCATTTATACTACACGGCCAGTTTAACAAGAGAGCTCATCAGGCAGGAGCAAAAATCACCCAGTCTTTGCAACCCGTGTCACGAACATGCAAGCCCAAGACCAGGCGGTGTGTACATGTTTAGGATTTCATTTGTTTTGTTGTTTTTTAATGCAGTTTGCGTTGGTAAGATTTTTTTTTTTTTTTTTATAATTCTTTGATTATGGGTTGAAATTGTCACATTTCATTTTTAACAGACGTTATAAAGAGAAGCTGATGATAATTATTTTTCTTTTCTCTTTGTAAAGGAAAAGATGATTATGAGACGTTTAATTATTGTTTGGACTGTGCACTCATTTCAAAGGAAAAACAAACACTTATGCTATTTTCCATTTGGTGATCTTCAGTTTTAACCCTTTTGGTGCAGAGAGCAACTCAAGTCACCCAAATATACTTAATTCATGAGGGTGAGATACAACTTTAGTCCATATTACGAGGGTTGGCTGACCAAGATACTCTCATGGAATGTGACCAAATGAGTTTAATTTTTCAACAGAGTCTGACTTGTGGTCCACACACTTCTTCCATCTGTGTTGCAGTGCTTGGATCTTATTGATCAAAAAAGTTATCAATGGCAGATCATATTAAGTTTTCAGCCCACCCTCGTACTTAAACATTTTGGATCTTGTATAATATATCTTTGAAAGTACCTCTTGTTTTATATACCCTGGCCCTAAAATTTAAAAAAAAATTATATTACTTCTAAAACTTAAGGTAAACAGTCATTTTTAGAAGTATCAATAAAGAATCCTCTTGTAAACACACTTGTGCGATATAAAGCCCCTCCATTGCCGATGATATATTGTAATTGTGAAACTCCAATAAATTTTTATTTGCAAGCTTTTTTATCATAGGGTCAAAAGTGCATTCCAACCATTAGATTTGTTGCCAAATACATCACACCAAAAGGGTTAATCTCAAATGCACTTTGAACTTTTTAGCAAACAGATTTGCAGATTTAAAATTGTAATCATTTAGATATATTCCATCTTCTCCATTTTGGGTTGTTTTTTTTTTTTTGTTTTTTTTTTGTTTATTTTTATTTTCATTTTCATTTTTTTTGTATTGGATGTAAACCAAGGTATAAGAGTTAAAGGCATGTTGCATTCTGTTGTCATCCATCTCTTGCACTTTTTGGGCCTGGAGCTCAAAAACCTCCAGTTCTTGGAGGCTGTCACCCCAAATTGCACTTCCCCACTGTAGTGATGAAAGGGTCAGGGTCATCCCCAAAAGGGAAATGCTACCAGGACTGAACAATGTTTTTCTCTATCTACATATATGCATGAGGGGCCCCTCAGTAAACTTGACCTTATGTCAAATTCTTTCACTGCTTTTGAAGATGATAAACGCAAAGTTCTAGACATTTTTTCTTGTGTATCCTTTTCAGTACACAGAACTGCCAATAAATTTATTACTCCCTTATTGTATTTAATTTTTTTTTCATAAAAAGTTGATTTTCTTCTTAAACAAAAATACTAAAATTTTATCATTTCTTATCAGTCATCGCTCTTGGCAAGTACTTAAGAGAGGATCCAATGTCTGCACAGACCTGTGAATGTAAATTTTTACTGTTCGGTCAACACTGGTGTATCCATGTGTAGGAATCCATTGGAGAACACTGCTTATGGTTTATGAATTCGTTCTTACTTCTTCAGCAGTGCCTAACATGTCTTGCTCCTCTTACTTGGATGATTTGTGAGATGGGAGTTAAGTGGCCATACAGCTGCTGTTTTGTTTGGTGCAGCTTTCAGGTTTTGTCCAAAATAGCACACAGCATTCTTGTGTAGTTCCAATTTAGGTTTCCCCAGGCATTGCATTAGGGTCCTAGTGGTGCAACCATACAGTAACACTGACACTGCTACAACTTGGAAGAATTCCCATTTTATCAGAGAGATGAGATTTCCATATGGTCGTTAACCTGTCAATAGCAGTCCATGCCTTACCTAAGTGTATGTTGACATTGCTTTTAGTAGAGGAGATATTGCTACCGAGATATATGAACTGGTCTATGAATTTCAGAGGCTTGCTATTTAATGAGGAGATGGCATCATCTTGAGTGTAACATTATATAATCAAAATGGATATTAAGTATTATTTTATACCAAACGTTACTGCATTAAAAATCTATAAAAAATATGTTTTGATTGTATAATGTTTAACTAAAATTAATCTGGTTTGGTCATGGGGTAATTACTCATGTAGCTTATCTTAGGTAGGAATAGCTTGGCAGGGCCCGGTGTCTACAACAGAGTTTTTCCTTCCCCTAGACCAGTTGACTTACCAAAGTTAAAGAGCTCAGTCTGCCTATAGCTGGAGGTAAAATAGTTGGCTTCATACCTTTCCCAAGGGTATTAACACTATGTGAAATGCAAACAGCCTCGTCCAGTATTTGAACTTAGGTAGCTGAGTTCATTTCCTACAACAATAACCATTATGTCATGAGCATTTCCATTATTAGGGTGTAATTATTTGTTGGTGATACTGTGGGCAATGTACGTTATTCGTCACTTCCAGGACGGGTGTATTGTAGAATTATCATTTGTAAAATCATCAATATTTCAACTGTCTGCCAATAAGTGGTCCTGATTTCCCAGCTTATAGAGCCATGCTCTACAGATTTATTTAAATAATGAACCACGCTTGCTTCTAACTCTTCATACTTCAGCTGAGACCGTATCTATCTGCCTAAAACAGAGAAGATGGAGTCTGCTTCTGATAATAAGTACACACCAATCATTATTATTCTTTATATCTTGCATGTGTTCTAAAAAGCTTACTGTCTGAAAAAGAGCCGAGATATGCGTTCAAATATTTTGAGTTTTCAATTTTCTTTATTAGGTGTGCTATCCAAACAATTAGCTTACAAAAAAAAAAGAATTATCTTCACTTATATTTTCATGTTAAAAAATTATTCTTATTTATTAAAAAAAGGGTGGGGGAGAAAAAAGAGTAACTGATGTCTTATCTTCAGGGCTGTTCTGAACAATATCTCTGTGTGTTTGTGTGTGTCAATATATATATATATATATATATATATAGTGTTCATAAAATCCTGTAGCAGTTTAAAAATTTAATAACTCATGTTGGACAAATAATAGAATCATTTAGTAAATACCATGAAATTTCAACTCTGGAAGTTTTATTCTTGATGTACTTTTTTATTATAACTCTTGAATATGATCACCAGTATTATTCCTAGATTTTTCAAGATGATTCTGGCACATGCTGAATACATTCCATAAGTGATGCATTCATATTGTATGAATTACTTAAATTTTTTTTCTTTACTTTTTTTTTTTTTTTTTTTCTTTCTTTTATTGAGGAATTAGTTTTAAAAAAATTCATGATTACTTTCATGAAATTCTATCAGTTGTTCAATTTGAGTTATAAAATTTGAAATTTGCGACAGGATTTTATGAACAGCCTGTGTGTGCATATATATATATATATATATATATATATATATATATATATATAATATATATAATACACTCACACACAGGGTGCTGATAAAATCTTGCAGCACACACACATGCATATATATAAATGGTAAAAAATTCATTTGAAAATTCATTAACTTTTATAGACTGATTTTTCTACTTAACGACATCTTGGAGGGGAAAAAATTACTTCCACTTTTGAAATTATTTTTAAACACCTGCAATTTCAATGGTTAAGTCGTTAAGATAAAGTTCACTTCTCATTTACATGTGAATGCCAATCCCTTGGCATTCATAAGTCTATCAGTCTTGAAATGTAAACAATCATGAAATAAACATCCTCTGTTGATGGCATAAAGCCCAAACCAGTTGGGATTAAAGAATTTCTAAAAAGAAAAAAAAACAAACAAAAAAAAAGATTTTACAAACTTTTTCTATTCTTTCGTTCATACTAATATATATATATATATATATATATATATATATATATATATATATATATATATATATATATATATATATTTACACTTATCCAAGTCAGAATTATTTTTAAACGGCTTTTTCTTTCTTTTTTATTATGGCTGCAGGGTCTCTTGTAAGTGTAAAACTCCTTTTTCTTTTAGAAATATTACTTTTCTGCTATGTTTTCTGGTAAATATTCCAATCAGCTTCTTTCAATACAGTGGATTGTCAGGGCCCTTTTAATGACTTGATGGCATTGTTGGCTTTTCATCATTTTGATAAAAGAGAATATTGGTTTTCCAGATTTTATTCATTTCTTTATTTAACTTTTCTCATTTTGATACAGTGGATTCTGGTTAATTGGATTGTATCATTTGATTAACCAAAAAAAGCAAACAGTTTTCTGTGAAAAAGAGGTTTATAGAAAATTCTTGTTTGAAGCAAGGGAGGTAAATTTGTCAGGCCAAACAATTATAATTTTAAGAGTACTGGTTTTTGATATTTAGTTTTAGTCAACTGAAAATAGCTGTTTTAGGAATGAAAATACTAGGATGAGTCAAATGTTTTGCAATATTTTAGTAAAACAAAGCACGATTCAGTGGCTCCAGATGTTTTTGTCAAGGTCGTGAAGAGGTGACAAACCACTCTGGACTGGGAGATGAACTTGCCTGATACTCTCCATGTACTATTTACTGGATTTGCCTCTATGGCTTGGAACACAGCCTCTGAATCCACACCTTTAGGCCTACCTGACCATGCCTGATCATCGAGATTCTTGCAAAAGTGAATTTTTTTGTTCAATCTGGTTACTATACTGATATCAGCTGCGCCTTCACAACCCAGTTCAACCTTGTAAAGCAATGCATAATGTGTCAGCACACTACCACAATACTACCAACCACATCAGATACCTCCCATAGCTTGAACTACTTTGATCACTTGATATGCATGTTGCAAACTGCCACTTAGCAAAATATTTCAAAACTTTTGACAGCCAATTAAAATATTTTAGTAATTCTATCAGATTTTTTTTATGTTAATTTGGTAGCACTATTGATTGTTCCTATTATTCAATAATAAACAAATCAAATTAATGATTACTTATAATTTATTTATTTTGAGGAAGCATTGTCAAGATGAAGGAAAATATTTGTCAGGGTTAATGATTATATACATTTGAATCCATTCCACTTTGTGACAGTTCCTAATAACTGGTTATCCTATTTAGCAGAATCCATTGTATATAAATTATATCAATCAGATAAAATGTATTAAAAATCAATCAATTGTTAGAGTACCTTCATTGACTAGCCAACAGTGTTGAATGTCCATGAGGAGCATTATGGGCATTTTCTCCCTAATTCCTTTTACTTTTTTTCCTTCTTTTCTGAAATAGATTTCCATATACAAAATCGCTTCTCACTAACTGGAAAAAGCTTGCAATCAGACCTGCTATTTTGAAATTTCCAAACCGTTGCAACCAAAATAATAATTGTTTTATTCCCTATAAAACCTACAAAAAACCTAGACTTACTAGATTAGATCCTGGCAAAGGGTGCTGTAGCCTCAAGCTTTTATTGCAGAAAGCTATATATATATATATATATATATATATATATATATATATATATATATGTGTGTGTAAAAAATTTGATTATGTTTGTGCATATTTATGCAATTGTAATGCAGCAAATACAGTATATTGTGAGATTTTTAAGATTTCTTTTTTAGATCAATATACTTAAAATGTTCTTAGAGAATGTGGTAATACAATATTGATTTAATTAATTACTTGTTCGTCAAGAGAGACTTCATAGTATCATAGTAATGGAAATGATCTGTACAGTAAGACTAGGTTATGTTAATGATATATGAGTCACATTATAAGGAAAATGAATAACAATAATATAGTAACAATATCAATAAATTTTCTGTATATATTATTAAATTTCTCTTTTTTTTTCCATGCATATATATTTATATATATATAGACTGTAATCCATATTTTCTGTTTTTTAACCCCAAATTAAATGTGCGAAGTCATCTGATGAGATGAATAATATAACAGTATTCTTTGCCAAAATAAATTTATAATGACAATTTAACCAGGTTTGAGTTTTCTTCTAATTGCATTATATATAGACATTCATGGTGTAATGGTTATCATCATAGGAAATGGATACTTGTTTGTTTGTTTGAGTTTTAAGGCACATCAATCTTTGTAGGTTATTTAATGCCAAATCCATTTTCATACAAATAAACAGTTCTATTTCAAACAATCCAGTTTAGCATAAGTACACTGTTTAGTTCTGTTTGACCCATAGAGAGGACCCTATCAGGTGCTACTACTCCAGGCCAGAGTGGACCTGGGAGTGATGGCAATGGAGGGGTGCTCTGCATTCCCCAAAGCTCCTGCATTACTGGAACCTCACCATCAGATTGTTTTGTGTCATATCCAGGACACTCGTTGGGTGGAGGGGTCTTACCCCTCTGCAGAGATGCAGTCAGTGTATTTTACAGCCCCCGCTGACTGGACTAAGGAAATGGATACAGTAACCTAAGTTCAAATCATTACCATTTCACATAGCACTAATACCCTTGGGAAAGGTATGCATCCAATTGTTCTCCTCACAACTATGGGTAAATAGTAAGGCAAGCAGGGCTCTTTAATCTTGGTATAGCAACCAGTCTAGGAGAAGGAAAACCCTAAATTCAAACCTGTAAAACTCTGCTTAGATAATTGACGTTGTGTCTCATCCTGCTCATGTGGAGAGGTTGGTAAACACATACACCCATGCACGTGTGTGTGTGTGTGTGTGTATGTAACTGTAATCCAGCAAAAATGGCACATCATAACTGGATTTTTATTAGAGCAATACTCTTAAAATCTTCTTAGAGAATGTAGTAACAAAAGGCATATTCATCAAGCAATAATTCTTATCATTATGACAATAGAAATAATCTATTTTGTTGTGAGACTAGACTGTGTTAATAATATAGTCCCATTTTAAGGAAAATAAGCAACAATAATATGATAATAATATTTCTATAATAATAATAACAATACAGTAGCAATATATTAAATTTCTTTCTTTTTTTTGTGTGTGTGTGTTTATATCCCAGCAAAAACAGCAGGATTTTTATTAGAGCATGATACTTAAAATGTTCTTAGTAAATAAAGCAATTCCCAGTTCAATTTTCAACTGAAAATTCAACTGTGGTGTCTGCATTCATACTGAATATCATTTTTTAATCATCTGAATTCTTGATATAAAGTAGACAGCTATGAAATACTAATTAGAATCTTTCACTTTATACTAAATAGAAGCATGAATATCATCATGAACTGTTGTTACAATAAAAACTTGACTGTTCTCTGGATGGTCTCACCAGAGCTTAGAAATCTGTAATCTAATGAATTTAAACAAGAAAATCTTCCAAAAGTTCAAATTCCAAATAACAAGTTCAGCTGTGCATATGATTTTTATATAGTTATTTACTCAGCTTAGTTGTAGTGTGGATATGGGGCACCCAGTGACAATCAAATTCACTAGTGTTGGTTTGCTTAGCTTCACAATCATTACACCACACAAGGTGCCTTGAAAAAAAACTTAGATTTGATACAAGACCAAAAGTGTGGATGAAACCTTTCATTCTTGGGATGCACTTTAGAAGCAACAAAAATATTTTGGTGCACTTTGTAAAATGAAAGAATGCATTTATACATCTTTGGTTATCAAAATAATCTCAACTGTATAAGGGGGGTGTTCTCGTGGTGTAATGGTTAAAGCGATGGACTGCGGAATCATAGTAAGCGAGTTCGTACTCCAGTCGCGCTATTACGTTCACTTTCAGGCAAATACCCTTGGGAAAGGTATGAACCCCCTTATCCTCTCAGCTATGGGTTAAATAGTACCACTACTGTTCTTCTAGGAGAATAGCTTTGGCATTAAATAACTTACAAAGGTTGATATGCCATTAAACAAAGAAACCAAACCAAACCATCGACAGTATAAAATTATGTTGTTTTTTTTTTGTTTTGTTTTTTGTTAATTAAGGGTTTTATTATGAAAAATGCATAGCAAAAGATTTTACCATGAAAATGTATTGGAAAAGATTTTGATATGAAAAATTCATTGCAAATGATTTTAATATGAAAAATGCATTGTAAATTTTGTGGCTATAAGTGAAATCGTTTAGTTGTCTATAAAAGACTAACTCTTTCCAGTTTTTTAGTATAAAAGGTATTGTTCCTTTTCATCTGACTGAATCAAAGAAAACATTCAAATGATTCAAGGAAAGTCCCCATCGTGTAGTGACTAACATGCTGGACTGCAACATTGTAGTGAGTTTGAACTGCAGGCATGTTATTACATTCCTTTTTGAGACACTCTTTTGAGACACTCTTTTGTTACTACATTCTCTAAGAAGATTTTAAGAGTATTGCTCTAATAAAAATCCAGTTATGATGTGCCATTTTTGCTGGATTACAGTTACATACACACACACACACGTGCATGGGTGTATGTGTTTACCAACCTCTCCACATGAGCAGGATGAGACACTCTTAAGAAAAGTATGAAGAGGGATTTTGCATTAAATAAAGTATGAAGAGGGATTTTGCATTAAATAACCCACAAATGTTGATATGCCATTAAACAAAGACACCAAATCAAATCATTCATAGAATATTAGTCATCAATCAACTATTGATTTGATCTTTACTAAGCTTAGAACAAACATGGGATAGGAGAATTATGTTGCACCAACCTTCTTAGTAAGAAGGAAATAGCTGCCTTAAAAATCAGCATTTCAAATTCTGTTTTTACTTAGGCTTGAACAATAACCTCTACCACCAATGGGGAAATGCATAACTATTTAAGACACAAAATAAACCAAGTAAATATTAATGATATGTTTTTATTTACTGTTGCATAATATGGTTGGTTGGTTGGTTGGTTGGTTAGTTGGTTGTGTTTTTTACAGCATATCTACCTTTGTTGGTTATCTAATACCAAATCCTGTTTATACATAGACAGATAGTTTATAGCTAACAATTTTTACACGAGTCAGGGTTCATTTGTTAGCACACAGTTAAATGGTTTCAAGTATTGCTATCTAACACTAATAGTTCTATTTTCCATAGTCAATTTTTTCCATATGGTAAATGATTAAACAGTTCTATTTGACTCATAGTTAGGACCCTAACGGGTACTACCATTCTGGGTCAGAGTGGACATGGGTAATGGCAATAAAGGGGTACTTCACATTCTCAAAAGCCCCAGTACAGAAGTCTTACCATCAGATGATTTAGTATCATATCCAGGACATTTGTTGAGGAGATGGACTTACCCTCTTCATGTAAATTTCACACGTTAAATGTAACAATTATTATGGAACAGAAATAGTACCAAAGAAAATCTATAATATTAAAATATATATTGTTAAATTTTCTTGGTAATGATTAGGCTTTGATTCAAACTCATTTTTATGCCATTTTTCTCGACTAAATTTCAGTTCAGCAAACATCATTACATCTGATGTTATGTCATTCAGCAATGTTACTTATGTTTTAATAAAAGAATGTAAAATAAATCTTTCCTTAAAATATATGTTTATATTCTTTTACAAGTTATTTATGCTAGTTTCCCTGTGTTTGTTCTAATTTTAAGACATTACATTAAAAATTGGGTTATGTCACGACTTTTAGAACTTATTAATGACATAGGGCAGGCTATGAATATATATATATATATATATATAGAGAGAGAGAGAGAGAGAGCATTGATTTATATCACTGCTTTTTAACAGGATGGAAATAAATTTATTATCGTAATGTGTCCAATTGTTAGTTTTTTGGGTTTTTTTTTTTTTCTTTTTTAATAATTTGCTCTGTGTATTTTATTTGCATTGAGCTCTTGACCAGGATTACTTAAATTTAATATTCTAATTGTCCTGTTTGGAATTGTTCCCAACTCCGAATTTACTGGATTAAATACTGTCTTATATATATATATATATATATATATATATATATATATATATATATATATATATTTATTTATTTATTGTAATCTCACACTCAAAGAGTGCACAGGATCACCTCGTCAGTGATGTTCTTGGGGTCCTTACAAGTTTTAGGTCTTCCAACATCATACTTGCTCTCCCAACGACCCTACCAGAACTATTATTCCTGCAGGCGATCCTGCAGTAAAAAGTTCACCAAGTACACAATACCACACACCTGTAAAAATCAAAATGCTACTGCTATTGAACTTTAAACTGAAACTGGCCAATGAGAAATGACATACGTCATTTCCCACCCAGTCTCAATGAGTTAAAATGACTTGCTCATCTTCTCCTGGATCTTGTAGGAATGAGATAGGTGAAACCTAAAAAATTAAGATACTCACGATAGGCCAATACCGTTACTTCAAATTTATGTGTTGAAATTCATGATCCTCAGACAACCAATTGGAGGTTACAGTGTTGATATGAGGTGGTCATTTTAAGTTTTAGTTTTTAAACATTCCCTGCTTCATGTTTTTGAAACATTGAGTGTTCAGTTCAAATTCTAATCTGTCACAAATTCATGTTCTTCAATATATATATATATATATATATATATATATATATATATATATATATATATATATATATATATAAGGAGTACACTGAGGTCCAGTCTAATGACAAAGCTATGTGGAAGGTAACCCTTCACGAAGAAGTTAACTTCAGAATCAAAACTGGAGATGGGAGCTCCAGTATCAAACCCCCACTGACTCGTAGGCATCCTTTGACAGAAAAAGTCTTAGAGAATGGTATTCTGAAATGGTGCATAGTCACCAGTTATCTTGTTATGTTTCTTGCTGAACCATAGATATGTAGACCTAGAAAGTGACATAATTGTTGTACAAGCATTGTGTCACTTAATCCATCACTGTACAGCTGTCTGACTACTTTGTCATCTTACACATCTTAGTTATTAAACAGTATATTTAAGTTGTAATTTATATGATAAAGATAGCTATCTTCTGTCAAGATGTGGTAGTCATCATACATACATATATATATATATATATATATATATATGGGTGCATCAATGATTCAGCAGCTAGACATATACTTATTTGTGAAATTTTGATCTGAAATTTTCACTGTATAATGGTTGATCTATGTGATTCATTTTCAGCACTGAATAAAGTGGACACATAAAAGATTATTAAAAAATTGAATATTTGCTGGGTAAAATGAATGCTTTTTTAAATTTTTTATTTTTTTATTTCATCATTACGCTATGAAATTATTGATGTACCTCCACACACACACACACATGTAGAGTGTATGTGGAGAGATGGGGGTGGGTAGCATAACAATTACTACCATAAAATTGTCAAATTGAGTTGGAATTTTTGGTTCAAATTGCTTATGTTTGCTTCTTACTAATGCTCCTGCGAAAAGCATGAATCGACTTCTCCCTGCACTCTCTCCCATTGCCTGATATCTGCAAACATTTCTGTATGCTAGCATGTCATGATGGTTGATGGAGAAGAGAGTGGGTAAGTAAGCACTTGAGCAAACCACTCTCCCATAACTAACTTACTTACCTAGGCAGTAAATAATAGATTATAACATTTTACTTTTTTTTTTTTCTTTAGCTTGGAGCCCAGGTTGGGGTTGTAGGTGCTATGTGTGTAGGGGTCATAGTTCTAAAGATTAAGAGTCAAATTTCAAGGAAAATTAGTTTTACTGAAAAAAAGCAAAGTCAACTCAAACAGTACAAAGGGGGTGTCCTCGTGGTGTAATGGTTAAAGCGATGGACTGCGTAATTGTAGTAAGCAAGTTCATACTCCAGTCACGCTATTACGTTCACTTTCGGGCAAATACCCTTGGAAAAGGTATGAACCCCCTTATCCTCCTAGCTATGGGTTAAATAGTACCAGTACTGTTCTTCTAGGAGAATAGCTTTGGCATTAAATAACCTGCAAAGTTGATATGCCATTAAACCAAAAAACCAAACCAAACCAATCAAACAGTACAATAATACCTTGGTTAATATTCTACTGGTGTTCCTAAAAAAATACGGCACTAAACAAAACAGTTCTATATGGTCAAAAAATAGAATAGTGATACAAGCTTTATGAGCTATTATGACAGTATCACAAATAAAGGTAATAAGCACTACCAAATGAGTTTAATCTTGTAAGACTCACTGCCACACTCTCCAAGCATTTTGTAATTTTAGATAATCTCTCACCATATGATGTTATACATTACATTGGAATCTAAGGTTATCATAAAATTAGAAAATAAGTTTAATTAACTAAAATCTGTTATTAAAAAAATATTATTGGTCATAATTTTTTACACATTAGCATAAAATTATCATAACACAATTCTATCCCACAATTGTGCCAACAATCATTTAAAACCCTTTCAAGGGGGAAGTCCTTATGGTATAATCGCTAAAGTGTTTGACTACAACTTCGAAATAAGAGAGTTCAAACTCAAGTTTCATTATTATGTTCACTTTCAGGCTAATACCCTTAGGAAAGGCATAAACCCTCTTATCCCACCCGCTAAAAGTTAAATAGTATCACTGCTGTCTTCTAAAAGGATGGCTTTGGCATTAAATAACCCACATCAAACAAAGAAACCGAACCAAATATAAACCTTTCAAAAATAGATAATTCATTTTAATCCTTTTGAGTGGATGGATCATTTTCAGATTATTTGCAAAATAGAAGGTATATTCAGACAAGTCAATCAATATATGATGCACCAAACAAAATTTGATGATTTGATCAACAATTATGTGTCATAGTACAATAACAGGAAAACAATAAAGCAATTACTTTTGATTATGATATTTTGCAAAACAAACTTTATACAATCCTTCACCACAGTTGGGCTTCCTAGTGATGTTTCTATTTGTTATTACTGATTTAGTTAACAAGCAGCCAATAGGAAAATACTTTACATTAAGTGACTGCAAAACCCAACAAAAATGTCGCTCTGCCTGCTAAAGGGTTAAGATATATGTTGCTAAGCTTCAACAAGATAGAGTAGATTAGTACTATATATCTCATATGGTAGTTACTTTCCAGAACTGGTAAAATATCACTATGTATATTGATTAATTATTATGTATGTATTTATTTTCATGGGCATGATATATTAACCAAATTATACATTTAAAGTTACAGGCATTCATTTGGCTTAAGTATTTCTAGCACCTTCTATAGGTACTTACTTAAGTACCTATAGAAGGTGCTAGAAATGTTCCTCATACCTGTTGTTTTAGAGTTAATTTCAGATTTAATTTTTTTGTTACATTTCATATCGCATGCTGGACTTTGTACTTGTCCAAGAATAAGGAAAATATATTGCACTCAAGGAGTCTTTTTATATATGTAAATAGTTCTCATTGATTGTTTAAAGTCATGTGGTTGTTAGTTACATAATCAGAGCAGCCATTTTTGTTTTAAAAACACCTAAAGAATGGCATGATTCTAGATATCATTTAATCTTTCTCCATCTGCCTGTGTGCTTCTTAAAGTAAAGACAAAATTGAAAGAGATTAAATGCCAAATTATTAATTAATAATCTTGTCAATTATGATGAAAATTTAGTGATAAAATATATCTATAAGTAAATCTTAGATTAGGGTTAGATTTTTATCAAATTATTTGTTCCCATTCCATCCTTTTTCTCAGTTCACTTTTTTCAGGCCTTTCTCAAGGTTGGTAAAAAATGGAGCATAATGGGCCTTACCCTTCCATGCTGGTTATTGTTGCCTTACTAAGGCTAGAGAGAGTCCAGTCAGCTCTTTTATTTTACTTATAGCTGGGAGAAGTGAAGAAGTGATGCCTTTTCAAAGGAAAATAAATACAAAATGAATACAAATATCCTCAATCAGAACTTGAACTCAGCTTGTTAATTTTATTTTCTATGCTGATAACTGTAAGGCTACCTGCACATAATTTTTCTCTTTGTGTTTCATTATTAT
This sequence comes from Sepioteuthis lessoniana, assembly GCA_963585895.1. NCBI lineage: Eukaryota > Metazoa > Mollusca > Cephalopoda > Myopsida > Loliginidae > Sepioteuthis > Sepioteuthis lessoniana. The sequence continues at coordinate 48,647 of CAUZXS010000463.1, forward strand.
GGTTCAGACCTGCAGTTTTTTTTTGTTTTTGTTTTTTTTCCTCTCCCATTTAGATGACCTGTTAAATTTGTTGATGAATAATATACAGTATTCGCTAAAAATTTTTTTTTTTTCAAATGAAAAGACTAAGCTATTTGTTTTATCATTATTGCCACAAATTTTTAATGAAACTTCAATGGTTTAGACACACATAGGAAGTGATTATTTTCCTTGATTATTGTTCTCAATGTTCCCTTAGTTGTTGCTAATAGTCATAATTTTCTAAAAAAAATTCTAGGAAATAGCAAAAAAATCGGAAATTTCTTAGAATTTTCTTTTTGTTGATTTGATATCTTAATTTGGGATTTGTTCTTTACTAATGGATTTTTTGCTAAAGCTAAGGGAACTCATAACAATAATCAGGGGAAATAACTACTTCCTATGTGTGTCTAAGCTATTGAAGTTTCATTAAAATTTGTGGCTTTGAATAAAATGTTCAGTTTTTTCATTGTCTTATTTTTTTTAATACTGTTTTAAAGTTTCTAGAAACCAAAGTGATCTTATTCCTAGAAATAGAAGTGGTTTTATTTGTAAAGATAGAAATCTTTTTATTTATATCCTTTGCTCCATCTTGTTTTTTTTTTGTTTTGTTTTTTTCCCTTTCTCTTTTAATTTGTCTACTTGTAACTGAATAGACAACTGAGTATTTTTGATTTTAAGCAATCGACAACAACATATTTATTCAAATGTACTTTCATATTGCTTTTCTCTTTCATGCTACAACAACTTCATTTGAAGGAAGTGTTATTTCTTCATTAAATAGACATGTAGGTGCAAATCAACAACTTTGCCTTCCTTTATCATTGACACTGACTAGTTCAGCATCAAACAAATCAAAAGTGCTTACCTATCTACTGATGTATGTATCACTATTATATACCCAATTATTAGAATAATACAATGTATAAATATTTCAGGCACTGTCTTTTATCACTATTTGTTTAGGAAATTCAACATTACTTAATGTATTGTAGTTATCCAAACCCTCTGCCAAGACCAGGAGGTAATACAAAGTCAGTTTTTAAGTTTGAATTCAGTTTTCCTTCTACAAGACCAATTTCCATAGTAAAGTTAAATAGCCCAGAATGCCCTCATATTTATCCCTAGTTGGAGGGAGAATAATTGTATTTATACTTTTCCTAAGAGTATTGGTGTTATGTGAAATGCAAACTGCTTCATCTAGGATTTGAACTCAGGTCACCTTGTCCATTTGCTATGATGATAACCGTTACACCATGAGCACCTTTATAAACATTACTCAATGTTTTACAGAAGCTAGAGCAAATCAGGGCTGCAGGTATTATTTTATTGTTAAGTTGCCCAATTTTGTATTTTGTCTCAAGAGCCAAATTGGTAAAATTGTTTTATATTTTTTTAACCTAGCTGCCTAGATTATAGATAAAACAGTAGCCTTTGACAAGGATTGAACTCACATCTAACTTGTTAATCTAATTGACCACAGAGACCAACCAGTGCAGTAAAGTTAAATCTAGCTATATAGCTATGTCCCTTCTTATCTGTTTCTCCATGACATTGTTTATTTGCTATCTAATAATATTAGATATAATAGTCTTAAGTTGGTTGGTTGGTTGGTTTTAAGCATGTCAACCCTAGTTGGATTATTTGATACTGAAGTTAGTCTTTCTTTTTTTGCAAGCAATTATATGGTTTCAAGTAACTAATAATAATCATTTGTAAATAATTATAACTTCAAGTAACTATTCTTAATACACATAGTTTGCATAACTTTATGGTTTCAAGTATTCCTATCTAATACAAATGATTTTCAGATCTATTTGACCCCTAGATGAGACCCTAATAGGTACTACCAGTGTACCTGGAAGTAATAGGAAAGAAGGAGTGATTCCATGCTCACCAGTGGATGCAGTTTAGTGACACAGCAACCCAAGTTCAAACCTGGATAAGGCTGTTTGCATTTCACATAGTATTTATACCTAACCTCCCGCTCCTAGGAGAGTGCGGATTCTTACATCTCTGCAGGAGATGTAGTTAATGTATTTTAGACTCTGCAAACAATGCAAAGTCTTAAGTTATCTGAATTTCTCCTGACAGAGATGGTAAAGTAAATTCCTATTCATGCAGATTATACATTGAATTTAAAATAACCTGAGCATTACAGTAAAATGAAATAATAAGAATGAAAAAAAAAAAAATAAAAGGAAAATAGTCAAAATTTATTTATCTAGTATCTTAAATTTTTAGTCTCCATCATGATTAAGTTTCAAAACTCCTCTATCATGACTAAGTTTAGAAACTCCTCCATCATGGATCCTTATTCAATGAACAAATGTAGGAAGGAAAGAATGTTTATAGTCTAACAATTAAAAAAGAACAAATCAATAAAATAATCAAAACAATGATTGGCATTCTTTTTTTTTTTTTGTAAGTAAGGATTGAGATGATCATATTCAACTTCTAAACCAATTTAACTTGTCTAAAATTTTGAGAAGTGTTATTATCCTTCCAAGATTTTTTCAGGTAATTGAACTCATTATTATTTTTATTTTTGTTATTCTCATAATGTTTTGGTAGATCAATTATATACAGTCTTCTTCAGGCATAATATCCCAGTGGAAAGAGAGGGTGGTCTCATTTTCTGATAGTCAAAATAAAAATAAAAAGTAGCAAATAAAAAAAAATTAAAAATATTCACAGAAACATTAGATTGGCTTTACAGCATGTAGGCCAATAATTCTATTTTCATTTTTTTCTTAAATAATAATGCTGTTTTCTTTCTTAATGTTTAATAATATTTTTATTCTTTTTTTAAAAAACCATATTGTTCCCCCAGTTTTTTGGTACATCATTTTCTACAACCTTCTTCAGGTATACTATCTACATGGAAAGAGAAGGTGGTCTCATTTTCTGGTAGTCAAATTAGAAATAAAAAAGTAGCAAATAAAAAAATTCAAAACATTCACAGATTGTAAGGGTGTTGGGAAAAGTAATTCCTCTTCATAGCATTTCCCAGGGCAATGGAGGTTACTTGCTGGCTCCCATTTCCTCTCCAAGTAACATGCTGCTAGTTGTACTAGCAGTATAAAATAACCTTTGACCTGGTAAGCTTTATGGCACATATTTTGAATATTTTTATTGGCTACTTTTTTCTATTTTGCAATTTGCCTACCAGAAAATAAGATCACCTTTCTTTTTTCATATATAGAAACGTTATGAGAACTATATAAATACCTTAAAGAATAAAATCACTTACCTTTTGTTTACTTACATAAATATAAAACTATTTTAGATCATTACAAGTTCTTACATTAATTTTGGTAAGTTGGTCAAGAATCCAAAATAGACTTTTTTTTTTTTTTTTTTTTTTTTTCAAAAATTTGGTCTCTCAACTGAGTGGGCATGTTTTTGTTGATTAAAGGGTACCCCCCGCAAAAAAAAAAAAAGCAGAAAAAAAAAGCATGCAATATTGCATATTAAAGATTGTTTATAATTATAATTATTTATGCATATTATAAATGATTTTTTTTTTTGTTATATAACAGTTAAAAACTATCCGCTTCAAGTATCAAAGCCCAGCTATGTCGTTGTTTATATATAATGCATGCATATAAATGCCTATGTTTTTTATATACATTTATGTTTGTATGCAAGTCTGTGCTGTGAATCAATGATTGTAGTCAATGTTTGAACCTGAAATTTTCCTTTTTATAAGATCATTGTTATTATTATTATCCCCTTGTCCTTTTTTTAAAAAAAAGAAAAAGAAAAGAAAAAGCACTCTCACACCTGCCTTTGTTGCAGTTTCGGGTAAAAATGTTTTTGTTTTTTTTTATTCATTTCATATTCACTATCAACAATTTTAATGCTTTCTATAACAAATTTCTAAAATAAATTTTTAAAAAATAATTAATTTTACTAAAAACAGCAGTGTCTATTGAATTAAATAAATATCTCTTCCTTAACACCATAACATTTTTTTATGCACAGGCATGGTTAATATCATCTGTTATCCGAACAAGTGTAAGTCATTTTGGTTCTTCATTAATCATCCGTGGGCAGCCACACCAAACTTAGAATTCTACCCATGAACTACTTTATGATTGTCACAACTGGTTCTTTAAGTCTTTCTGGGTTTCTAATCAAGTTATCTTTCCAAGAACACTTTTGTCTTTTCTTTCCTCCATCAACCTGTGAAAGTCTTACATCTTTGAGGTATTCGTGGCAAGAAATCATTTAATTTTTTCTATCAGTTGTATTTCTGTGAAAGAAAGAAAGAAAGAAAGAAAGTCAGCAACCCAAGAATCTATTTTACAAAATCAATCTTACTTCCACAAGACAATGAAGCAAAAACATAGCAAAAAAGGGAGGGGAAAAGATGAGAAATATACAAACTTCACTAGAAATTTATTGACAAGGTTTAGCTTTCTTGGATGTAAAAACCTACAACAAGATCAATATAATCTAATTATGTATATTGCAAATTAAAAGAAAAAAATTATAGGTCAATCTTGTGTATAGATTGAACCTTGATTTTTTTGCTACAAAATCATTCATTTATATTAATTCTGCTCCAAATTTTTGTCAGAAAATTTAATTTTCAAAATTCAAGTGTATATGGTTCTCTGCTATTTAATTCCAAAATAAAAAAATTAACAAATAAGTGAAATAAAAAATACAAAAAATCTTATGGTTAAAAAAGAAACTTTATCCAAATATGGTAGACAATTTAAATACTGTTTGCTCATCTATAAAGATGATTTGAAATATATATGTAATTATGAAAAAAAAGTAATGATTCATTGTCTATCAATCAATATATTAAGTGACATTTGTCTCTTTGTTATTAACTTTCAGATATGTGTGTGTACAATAGATACGTGTGTGTGTGTGTGTGTTGTGCAGATACACATGTAAGGCGCTAAAAAGTTTTAATTTCAACCAAGTAGAAATGCCTTTTTTGAAGGACTAGAGAAACTTAAGAAACTGTGTGGCAAGTATATTAACTTCAGAAATAATATCTATTCCTGTCTTGGTTGAGTCAAAAAAATGTACACCCCTTGTGTGTGTGTGTGTGTGTGTGTGTGTGTGTGTGTGTGTGTGTGTGTGTGTGGTTTGGTTTGGTTTCTTTGTTTAATGGCATATCAACCTTTGTGGGTTATTTAATGCCGAAGCCATCTTTCTAGAAGAACAGTAGTGGTACTATTTAACCCATAGCTGGGAGGATAAGGGGTTTCTATACCTTTCCCAAAGGTATTTGTCCGAAAGTGAATGTAATAGCGTGACTGGGGTTCAAACTCGCTTACTACAATTCCACAGTCCAGCGCTTAACCATTACACCACGAGGACACACCCCTGTGTGTGTGAGAGAGAGAGAGAGAAAGAGAGAGAGAGAGAAATAAGATGAGAAAACCAATTTGAGTTTTCATACATTTATTATGACGTACTCTGTGTGATCAAGTATATATAGATCTAGATATTTGAAAAGAAATAGTTTCAAAATTTATTAAACCCAAACTATTGAAGATATTAACACTCATGATGCATACAGTTTTGTGAAGAAAGTCTTGGGGTTTATCAAAGTATCTTACAGATGATGTGCACCCTTCATCATACAATACTGGGTAATAGTCTAATGCTTGTGAAATATGTGTTAACATATCTCCATGCTGTTTCAGATTATCTAGATCATCAGGAAAGTCAGGGTGGGTGGGGTTTTCAATGAACTTTTTCTAGACATACCTGTTTAAGAAAAGAATTGCAGGCTGTTAGATCTAGACTTCATAGTGGCCAATTCATGACTGTTGTACAACCCAATCCAAAGCTGTGGAAGATTTGCATCTAGGTAAATGTAAACTTAAATTTAGTTAGAAAGCATCAAGGTAAATTTAAGTTTGAATATAAGTAAATGCAAATCTTGGAAAATAAAGACTCACAAAACAATGAATATTTGGTTTGGTTTCTTTGGTTAATGGCATATCAACCTTTGTAGGTTATTTAATGCCAAAGCCATCCTTCTAGAAGAACAGTTGTGGTACTATTTAACCCATAGCTAGGAGGATAAGGGGGGTTCATACCTTTCACAAGGGTATTTGTCCAAAAGTGAACGTAATAGCGCAACTGGAGTTGGAACTCGCTTACTACGATTCCAGACTCCATTGCTTTACACATTACACCACGAGGACACCCCCGAATATTTGGAAATAAATTTTCTGTTTAAAAGTGTGCATCATGTGTGTTAACATTTTAATTAGTTTTTGTTTAATAAATACTTTGATCCTATTTCTTTTGTTATTACCCTGTGTGTAATGAAAATGTAATCTGCCATTTTATTTTTTTTTGGACCTTGAACCATATAAAAAAATTTACTGAAGAAAATTTACAATGCTTACTCTTGTGTGGTTTAAACATTTGTATAATCCAACATTATTGGATTGATCAAGACATTGTGATAAAGGCTGCAACAAAGGCAGGAAGAGCAATAATTTAAAGATTTGAGAAAAAGAAAAAAAAAATCATAATTTAAAATTTTCATCAAAAATCCAGGTTGTACCAGAATTTTCTTACGCCTTCTACCAAACAGTCCCTAACGCGGTTCCTCGTTGTTTCTACAGGCTAAAATATCCTCATTGGAACCAATAGATCTGATGGGAGGAATTAATCCGGAGCTGGGGCCCATGTCACATAGCAACGCTTATCACTCAATGTTGGGCATGGACGGGCTGGAAGGAGATGTGGATATGTCCCCCGTCGACCCACGAAAACTCATCAAACCCTGCACGGTGAAACTAGCAGCCATTCCCCGCAGCCTCATGCATTCTAATAGTCTAACCATCAAGCCATCACCATCGACAGAGGACATCAAGCAGAGATTAAAGACGGCCCTATTGAATCAATCTCGCCACCAGATGGGCGACAACCGCCTGCTGAAGTCCACATCAGAGCCCTGTTCACCCTCGACTCTCACCCCTGATATTTCCGCTACTCATAGTCATTAAAAAAAACTGATATTAAATGAAATTGTAAAATAGATTATTTTATACTTTTTTTGAAATAAAATGGCAAATTTTTTTATATAAAATTGTTTTTTTTTTTTTTTTTCTTTTTTATTCAGTTTATCCTCCCCCACCCCAATCTTTGCAGGTTAAGAGTGCAGTAAAGATAACCTAAAGCCAAACTTTTTTTGACTCTATCCAATGCAGGTATCATTGGGGAATGAAAAGAGTTTCGATAAACAGGCATTTCCCTACTGATACCTGAATTGGAAAAATAGGATCTAAAAAATGTTGGTTTTAGTTTACCCTTACAATGTTTTTAACCTGGCCTTATAATAGTTGTTACATTTACAGATATGTCTTATAAACATGACCTAAGAGAGAGACTTTTTTTTTAAAAAAGAGACTAACCCATGTAAGAGGAACGATGATAGCCATTTCTCTGGTTAGTAGTGCCCGACTCTCTCTTTTAAAAATGTTATCTGTTACCTAATTCTATTTTCTTACTTTTTAAATCTTAAGTTTTTCATTACCAAATAAAAATCTTTTTACATGTAACAATTATTATAGTACAAAAAGTAGTATTTATTTAATATTGTAATGTATTTTTTATTCATATGTAATATCTTCTCTCTGTTAGAAAACTGAGTTAGTATCAGACATAAATTGTAGTTTTGGCAATATTTAGTTTACCTTTTCATTTTTTGATATACAAAAAAAAAAAAAATTTTTAAATGCTAACCAAAAGGAGGGGGGGGCTAATATTTTTGAAACAAATAAATTAAATCGCTATTTTATTATCAAAAATTTTGAGCACAATATTTTTCTTACAAATATAAAAATAACTAATAAAAAAATTTAAATCTATTATTTCTTGATGTTTGTTTGTATATATATATATATATATATGTGTGTGTGTGCATAAAATGTCTTGCTTCTGTCTTCATGGAGATATCTAATTTGCTTATTTAACGATAAATAATCAAGTGAAAAATAACTGCTTTGTTACTCATTTTTTATCAAGTCTTTTGTGATCTTTATAAATAAGCAAGTATTTTGTTGACAACCATTTTTTTTTTTTACATAATAAAACTGCTTACTGATACAACTTTTTTTTTGTGTGCATTGAATTTATAATCTCATTTCTGATTTAAAAGGAAGGTAAGCAATTGTATTTTTTAAAAAGTGTATTTTATCATTAAATAACAATGATCAAATTCATGGGGGTGACAAATTTTTAAAAAATACTAATATAGTTATTTTTTAAATTTTTTAAAGAAATATAAATTATTTTGAATATTGAAAAAAATTATGAATTATAAAATGTAATAAAAATCCCTTAAAATCTAAGCAGTAAGCAACCAGTCCTGTTACCTAGAAGTAAATATACTCTGATAATCTGAATTTCAGCCAGGAAGTTTCTTATATATAAAGTAAAAAGTCAATGGTGACTCGAGGCTTGCATTTCATTAACTACTACACCAAGGTGTAGGGGAGGGCACTACTCTTTTTCCTTGGTTTGCTCCACTTTACCCTTGTTTTGTACTTTATAATGCTGAGTGTTAAGCAAGGCGGCACCAAGTACCTTTTATTTTTTAAGTCTTTGGTATGACTCGACCTGGGATTGAATCCTGGGCCATTGGTGAACACTCTACCCACTAGACCAATAGGACAGAATTTTATATATATATATATATATATATATATATATATATATATTTACTAACCTACTATCTACTGGTTACCAGGAAAAAAGAGAAAAAAAGACCCACCAGGATCTAGAGATAATAATATCTCAAATTACCACCCGGGGGAAAAAGAAAAAAAATATCATAGGACAAAAACAAAAAAGAAAAGGCCAACTTTGTCGCACCAGTTGAAAAGAAATTAAGAGATATGCTATCAGTTGCTCAAAAGAAAGTCGGTACTAGATTCCCTGAGGAGCCGGTGAGGCAAAACTTTAGTTAGAAAGGCCCGACTCGTAATTTAATTTTATATATATATATATATATATATATATATATATGAATTCAATGTTCCATCGGATTTTTAAAATTACTCTTTTGTCTATAAACATTTGTTTGCACACAATTATAATATCAAATATTCTTTTCTAATGCTAATAATTTATACATAATTATATGGTCTAAAGTAATTATTCCAATTTAATGATAATCATTAGTTTGCACACAGTTATATGGTTTCAAGTATTCCTATCTAACACCAACAATTTGCATGCAATTATATAGTTTCAAGCAAATAATAATGAGAATCCTTAGTAAACAATTATAGCTTCAATACAAATAATTTGCATACAATTATATGGTATCAAGTATTCCTATCTAATACAAATTAGAAATGTTTTTGACAATTAAACTTTGTAGTCATGTTGAACTGAATTGTTTGAAATAGAACTGATTATTTGTTTAAAAGTAGATTTGGCATTAAATAACCTACTGATATGCCATAAAACCCAACTTACCAACCTAATACAAATAATTTTCTAACAACTTTATTTAACCTACAAATAGGACCCTAACATGTACTATCACTCCAAGCCAGAGTGACCCTGGGGGTAATGGCAATTAAGAGTACTCCACAGATGCAGTTTAGTGTCATACCTAGAACACAAGATATTTGGGAAAACAAACAAAAAAAAATAATCAATAATAGAAATTTTAGTGATGCTTGAGACTTATTCTCTACCTTCATTGCATTTTTAAATGTAATTTCCTTTTAAAAATTTTAGTCTTTTTTTTTCTTTTTCAAAATTCAAGTCAATAAAAATTGAAGTAAATTATTCTTTAAAAATTTGCATTAACATTAAAATATTAAGATTATTTTTCTGCATTAAACTTACATTTAAATCATAAGAATATTTTTCTCAAAACTGATAGAAATGTAAATATTTTAAGGGTCAAAGTCTTAATTATAACTTTTTCATATTTATAACTTTAATCACAAACCCCAAAGACTAACCAGTACTAATTATTATTAATACTAATATATATATATATATATATATATATATATATATATATATGTGTGTGTGTGTGTGTGTATATGTATGTATATATTGCTTTTTGTGTTTAATAAAAAGTGGAACAGTAAAAGATTTTTAATTAATAAATTGTTTTAATCAAAACCAGGCCATTGGCCTAATGAGTAGAGTGTTCACCAATAGTCTGGGAGACCTGGGTTCAATTACCTGATAGTGGAGAGGGGTATGAATGTCACAGGTGATGGTTGGTTGGTTTTTATGGCATATCAACCTTTGCAGGTTATTTAATGCCAAATTCATTTTTATGTAAATAATCAGTTCTATTTAAAACAATTCAGTTTAGCATGAGTACACAGTTTAATCGTCAAAAACATTTCTATTTCAAACTATTCAGTTTATTCAAACAGTTATATATAATAATTCAGTTTAGTGTAAGTACAGTTTCAATATCAAAAACAGTTCAATTTCAAACAATTCAGTTTAGCATAAGCACACAGTTTAAGTGTAAGTACAGTTTAATTGTGAAAAACCTTTCTATTTCTAGATATTCAGCTTAGTATAGGTACAGATTTTGTTTACACACAGTTAAATGTCAAAGCAGTTCTATGTTAAACAATTCAGTTTAGTGTAAATACAGTTTCAATGTCAAAAAACATTTCTATTTCAAGCTATTCAGTTTAATCAAACAATTTAGCATAAGTATGCCGTTAGTTCTATTTAACCCATAGATAGGGCCCTATCAGGTACTACCAAGCCAAGCCAGAATGGACCTGGGAGCAATGGCAATGAAGAGGTGCTTCATATTCCCCAAAGCCCCAGCATTACTGGGATGTCTCATGTGAAAAGCATTTGTGTGTCTGTGTGTATATATATATATGTGTGTGTGTGTGTGTGTGTGTAGATTCTATATGTATATACAGATATGTGTATATATATATATAATATATATATAAATGTGTATATGTATATATATATATATATATATATATATATATATGGTTTGGTTTGGATTTCATGGCATATCAACCTTTGTAGGTTATTTAACACCAAATCCATTTTTATGCAAATAGTTCTATTTCAAACAATTCAGTTTAGCATAAGTACACAGTTTAATTGTCAAAAACATTTCTATTTCAAGCTATTCCGTTTAGTCAAACAGTTCAAATTCAGCTAATTCAGTTTAGTATAAGTGCAGATTTTATTTTACACACAGTTAAACGTCCAAACAGTTCTATATCAAACAATTCAGTTTAGCATAAGCACGCAGTTTAAATGTAAGTACAGTTTAATTGTCAAAAACTTTTCTATTTCAAGCTACTCAGTTTAGTCAAACAGTTCTAATTCAAACAATTCAGTTTAGCATAAGTATGCAGTTAATTCTATTTAACCCATAGATAGGGCCCTATCAGGTGCTACCATTCTGGGTTGGAGTGGACCTGGGAGCAATGGCAATGAAGGGGTACTCCACATTCCCCAAAACTCCAGCATCACTGGAACCTCACCATCAGATTGTTTAGTGTCATATGCAGAACACTCGTGGAGAGTCTTACCCCTCTCTAGTGGAGCAGCACCAGTTGACTGGGCAAATATATATAAATAGTATGTATTTTTATGTATATATATATGTATGTATGTATGTATATGCATGTTTACATAGTTGTGTGTATATATATATATATATATATATATATATATATATATATATATATATACATACAAGAAGTGCCACAAAAAAAAAACAGTTTTGCTTCTAGTAAAGTCTTCATCAGATGATGACCCTGGGTTCAGGCAGGGTTTCGGGGCCGAAGCATCATTACCACTAACCCAGGTGCCCCAGTTGTATCTCACAATACTTCCAGGCTTTATTGGATGGTGTTTGATCTGTACGAATGCCATATCCGTTCTGATGCAGTTACAGTCTTGTTTTGGATCTTTTTTATATATTCCCTCTTCTCTGCTGGTGAAAGTCCAAGTTTGGTTAAAAATGTACAGGTTAAGTTCAAAATAAAACCTCAACATCCAATCTCAAGAGGAAATATGTCTGTTGACCAGCCATTCTTAACACACACACACACACACACACACACACATATATATATATATACACAGTTGTGGCCATCGGTTAAGGAACAACACAAAATTTTTTTTCCAATCTCAAGAGGAAATATGTCTGTTGACCAGCCATTCTTAACACACACACACACACACACACACACACATATATATATATATATATACACACAGTATATATATATACACAGTTGTGGCCATCGGTTAAGGAACAACACAAAATTTTTAAATGATTTTACTTGATAAGATTTGCATGTAGGTTTATGAAATTTTCACGCAATACATTTGAAACATATATGTATTTACTACATATAAAGTTTTCTAAATTTTCTTTTACAATAAATTAATAGTCAACTGAAAAAACAAAAATATACATTTTGCCCTGATTAAAACTTAAGGAACGCATCATAAATCCTTGTTTGATCAATATATAAATGAAAGAAAAATTCAATATTTAGTGAATTTTCCTTTGATTACCTCATTGCATCTTCGACCACATGTGCCAAATAACTTCTTACAAAAGGTGGTTGGGATACTTTCCCATTCATCTTCTAGAAAACCCCATAAATCATCAATATTTTGAGGATTTCTGTTCTGAGCTTTCTCTTCTATGATTTTCCATACGTTCTCTATAGGATTCATATTCGGGCTTTGTGGTGGCCACTTTATAACAGCTATTCCTTCCTCTTCAAAAAAAACTTAACACAGTTTTAGCCTTGTAGCAAGGCGCGTTGTTTTGCATAAATATTGGAGTTTCAAGTGTCCCTTTGCGTAAATGAGGAAGAGCATGCTGGTGAAGAAGTTCTTTATAAACACTGGCATTGATATTACCATGAAAATGAAAAATAGGTCGTACTCCCACTAAAAGAAATCATCCCCACACCATTACGCTCCCCACTCCAAATTTCACAGTTTTCTTAACGCATTGAGGTGATGAGCATTCCTCATTTTTACGTCTTACAAACCTCTTACCATCAAATCCAAATAAGTTGAATTTAGATTCATCACTAAAATAAACCATATTCCATTGTTCTTCTATCCACACAATATGCTCTATGACGAAGTCAAGATAAACTTTTGATTTTTGCTTGAAATCAAAGGTTTGCGACATGGAATCCAAGCCATTAATTTTTCATGCGAAAAACGGTTTTTGTAGAGATTGGATTTCCTGTTTTCTCATAAAATGAACAAAAATAGACGTTGCTGTATCGAAACGGTCTTTTAAAGCCATTTTAACAATCATCTGATCTTCCCATTTGGTAGTCATAGAAGGCCTGCTAGTCCTCGGTTTTGGTTTAAGTGTCAGCCTTAAATCTACTGATTACACAATAAAAAACCCTTCGTACGTTGCCAGCAATTTCAGGATAAAATTTGGCTTCTTTATGATTTGCTAAAATAAGCTTTTTTCTTCTCGAGTTAAACAATTACGTACTTTCGCCTCCATATTCCTTAAAGATAGTTCCAACGATATAAGAGCTGACTATGAATAAAATTTAGCAATCAAATTGTTTAAAAATTACCTAAATTGCTATAATTAAACAGTGTTATTTAACTTTAACCATGACAAAATAAATTTTTTTGTTTTTTTCCAGTTCACTATTAATTTACTGAAAAAGATTTTTAGGAAAAGGAAATTTTATATATAATACATACATACATGTTCCAAGTATATTTTCAGAAAACTTTGTAAACGTACATGAAAGATTTTTTAAATAAAAATCATTTAAATATTTGTTGTTGTTCTGTTCGTTAATTTATAGTTAATATATATACTGTATATATATATATATATATATATATATATAATAATAATAATAATAATGTGTAAAATAATAAAAATATGAATGAATTTTATATATATATATATAAAATAATAAATATATAAAAGAATTATATATATATAAAATAATAAATAAAAAATAAATATAAAATATATACATATGAATGTATATATAAGTGGAAATGTATACAAATGTATATATATATATGCATATATAAGTATGTGTATATATATATATATATATATATATATATATATGTATGCATTTATATATATATATACGAGGATCATTAAATAAGTTTTCAGACTTTTTTCGTATGGGCACTTTTATTGATAGTACACACATGAATTTCTAATCCCCTTCGAAGTAATCTCCTCCGGCTGCAATGCACTTGTTGTACCGTTCCAACAACTTCTGGAAGGCCCCATGGAAGTCCTCTTGTGTGAGCGTGTCAATGACCTTCGTCACATCCTCTTTCATCTCCTCAATTGTCTCATAACGACAGCCTATGAGCTTAGGGAATAACCAAAAGTCACAGGGAGCAAAGTTGGACTGTAGGGAGGCTGAGAAACTATCTTGATGCCCATCTTGGTCAAATAGTCTGTGACAAGAATGGAGTTCTGGACTGGTGCATTGCCCTGGTGGAAATGCCACTGACCCAATTTGAAGAGTGCTGGCCTCTTCCGACGGAATCTCTTCCTGAACTCCCTTAAAGCCTCAACGTAGTAACTCTAACTCTAACCCTTTGGCCAATCAACTCTGGTGTATTGACTTTCTTACTCCTCCCACATCTCTCATCATCCCTTACAGACTCCCTGCCTTCCTTGAATCTCTTATGCCACTCAAAAACTGATGCTCGATTCATGCAAGATGGTCGAAAGGCAGTCTGAAGCATTCCATACGTTTCTGTGGCATTCCATACGTTTCTGTGGCATTTTTTCCAAGTTTAAAACAGAATTTTATTGCATATCGTTCTTCTAAAGTGTCCTCATGCCCAGATTGCATTTTTGAAATTTACCAGCTGTCACAATCGGGCTTTAGTAGGGTGTATTCCAATTCGTGCTGTAGCTGTTCATTTGAAGCTAAAATCGAAATTGGTCAGTCAACTCATAAAATGTATAGCAATAACATACTGAATTTTCAAGAGTTTACGACAATTTTTAATGCCTGTACAAAAAGTCTGGAAACTTACTGAATGCACCATATATATATCTATAACCAGCTCATTGGCCAAGTGTGTAGAGCGTGCGCCAAGGGTCCGGAAGACCTGAGTTCAATCCCAGGTCGCGTCATACAAAAGAAATTAAAAATGGTATTTAATACCTCCTTGCTTAACACTCAGTAATATAAGGTACGTATCAAGGGTAAAGTGGAGCAATCCAGGGAAAGGAGTAGCGCTCTTCCATACCTCAGTGTAGTAGCTATCGAAAAAGTAGCCGTCTGGTCGCCCTCGAGTAAGGTCGCCAACTTTACTTACTTAAGTAAGTATATATATATTTGTATATATGTCTATGTAAAAATATATGTATATATATATATGTGTGTGTGTGTGTAAACGTATATGTATACGTATATATATATATATATATATATATTTTTATATGTAAGTATTAATATGTATATATAGGTATATGTATGTATATATACGGTTCTGTATATAAATATATGTATATATGTATAAATATACGTATATGTATAAATATGTGCATATGTATATATATATGTAGGTATTATACAATAACTGATGTTTGTACAACAGCTTTGCTTCCAACGAAGCCTTTATCAGATGATGACTCTGGGTTCTGGCATGGTTTTGGGGCTGAAGCGTCATTACCAATAGGCCAAAGCGATACCACGACACTGTCAGATTGTCGTCACTCTATGGGATTGCCATATCCACCCCGATATATATATATATATATATATACGTTTATATATATATATATTTATATTTATATCTATAAGTATATATATATATTTATATCTATCTATATCTATATCAGTATATTTATATATCTATATATATAAGTATATATATATAAGTATATAGATATATATATAAGTATATAGATATATATATATTCATATAAGTATATATATATATATATATATATTTATATATATAAGTATACATATATTTATATATATATATATATATATATATATATATATATGTATGAGTATATTTTTATATATATACATGTACAAGTATATATATGAATATATATATATGTATATATATATAAATATATATGTTTATATATATATGTGTATATATATATGTATATAGGTATGTTTTTATATATGTATATGTATATACGTTTATAGGTATGTATATATATATGTGTGTGTGTGTTTATACATATATATATGTATATATATATATGTACACATATATATATATGTGTGTGTGTGTGTTTATGTGTTTATATATATATACATATATATATGTCTATATGTATATATATACGTATACATGTGTGTGTGTGTGTGTATTATGTACATACGTTATATATACTATTAGATACCTAATAAAATTATATACACAAAATATCTTTACTATTTAATCAAAAGTAGTCTATTTCCTATTGAATAGGTAGCCTTCAGGTCACCCTCTACGAAAGTCACCAACTTTACTCATATGAAAATATAGACCATTACCATATGCAATGTAAAATAATAAATTACAGATAATCTTTTCGCTTTCTCATAAAAGCTATACAAAAAATTATGACACACACACATATATATGAAAATAAAATAACCAATAAGAAATACAGGACAATTACTTATTAATATCTGCTTTTTACAAGAGTGTGTCAAATGGTTTTTAATACATTGGTAACACAAGACACAATTTAGTAGCTTTGGATGCTTTTACAGAGATCATGAACGTGATGAAACACACTGGACTATATAATGTTAAGCTCGCCTGATACTCTCTGAGTGGTACTCAGTGGATTTGCCGAGATCGTGAAGGTAATGAACCACACTGGACTATGTAATGCTGAGCTTGGCTGATATTCACTTAGTGCTATTCACTGGATTGTCTCTGACTTGGAGCACGCCTTTGGAATCCACTGTTTTATGGAGATTCTTGCAACCCTAGTGAAATTTTTTGAGCCATTTCGGTTACTGTACGGTAATCAACGGTGCCTTCATCTCTCACGTAACAAATTTTTGGTTGTTTCCACAGTCTTAGGTCTCAGTTTGAACTCATAAAGCGTAAGTTGCCAAATCAGACTACATTGCACATTCACGTGTGGCTTTCCAATCACACATAAAGTGATGCAATGCCCAATGTGTCAACGTACCAACCACTATAATATCACCCACCACTGCTTGAACTGCTGTTGCATATTGACCTCCGACCCGGCCAAGCTGTCAAAACAGGAAATGCACATGTGTAAATAACAGGTGCGTCCGGTCGAGGAATATCAGGATATAACCTTGACCGTGGACGGGTTGAATTGAGTGCGAAATTGTGACGCTCGCAGGAAGAAGAGTAGGCGTCAAATTATTATATAACTCGGTGCACAGGAAGTTCAATCAGTTCGAGTTCAGATCGGTTGGAGAGAAGATGCTGGAATGAGGACCATGTCCCAGAGAGGCTTGGCCCTCAGCATGTCCCAGAGAGGCTTGGCCCTCAGGCCCCCGGTTGAGCAGCCCAGGAGAACGGGAAAGAAACACTGTTATGGCCATAAGAGTGGGGGTCAATATGTTGCAGTTCTGTTCGGTCTCCGACTCCCTCTCACACACAACCCTTTCAATAAAGTGAGAGGTATATTTTTCTAAAGACCAGTGTCCGCTCGTCTTCATTGTGTTGTTATGTTTCTGCATGCAGATGTATTATGTGGCTATACAACACTGCTTCAGTCATGTGATATACATGCCACAAACTAGCCTGTACCAAAAATATTGCAACACTTTTGACTCACCCAAATAAAATCATTATTAAGATTTGACCATACTGACAAATGGCACACACACAAACCAAAATCTGTCTGAGAAAATAAGACCCACAAAATCGTCTGTGATTTTGAGATAAAAATGGATCACCCAACCTCGGCCAGAAGACGAGAGACGTCATATAATGAATAAGAAGAAACGAACATTGCCAGAGAGTAAAAAGGAACTTGTAGAATATGAGGGTGACAGTAATACCAATCAGAGTCAAAGAGCTCTAAACAATATTCAAGAAGTTAGAAAAGAGAATAAGAGTACTTGGAATTCTAAAAAGAATTAAAACTGTTTAGATCACAGCACTGCTGAGATTGGCAAAAATACCTTGAAGAGTCCTGGAAAGCTGAGGAGACTTGCGGTTTGGTTTGATTTGGTTTCTTTGATGGCATACCAACCATCATGAGTTATTTAATGCCAAAGTCATCTCTCAAAGAACGCTTGTGATACTCTTTACCTCATAACACGGGTGAAGGGGATAAGGAGGCTCATAGTTTCTGCAAACTATTTGTCAGAAAGTGAACATAATTGCTCGACTGGAGTTTAGAATCGCTTACTCCGATATTGCAGTGTAGCCACAACGCCACCATGACTCCCCGAGTTTTGCCGTTACTCGGACTTCGTATATATATATATATATATATATCAGTCTTCGTAGTGGCTAACATATTGGACAATAACATCGTTGTAAGCGAATTTGAATTCTAGTCGCTTTGTTATGTTTACCTTCGGGTTAATTTTCTTGGGAAAGTTATGAGCTGCCTTATTCTCCCAGTTATGGGTTAAAAAGTACCACTGCAGTCCTTTTCCAGAGATATCTGGCATTAAATAACCCACAAAGGTTGGTATGCCATTAAACAAAGAAACATGCACTAATATATATATATATATAAATGCGTGATTTTATATATATATACACACACACACAAATATATATATATATATATATATATATATATATATATTGTACATTAAAACAAAATGAACGTAAATTGTACTGAGTGGGTTATTCTGCAAAAGCACCAAAGATATAAATTATTTTTTAACTCTTAGTAAATATTCCCATTATTTTTTTATTTGTTCTATTTACTTTTTTTTGTTTTATCTTATTTTTACGGTATGGGTTAACGAGTTCTATTAAATCGATCACGAGGTCGACATCTTCGGTTTTTCGTTGCTGCTGCTCGTTTCTTCAGCAATAGCATCTTCCGGTGACGTTACAATTTAAGTTCAGTTTTTTTTTTTCTCTCATCTAGTTTCATTTTGCCAAATATAGTCAAGGTTATTCGAAAAGTGGATTCAAGCTAGATACAAAACGACTACTGAATCACAATTATTCATGTCAAGAATTTTTAAAAAGTGCTAAGTCGACTACTGTCGAAAAAGTCACCGACCTCTCTTTACTTTGGTCGATAATAGTAATTTACTAATAGCAATGTGCTTATAGTGATTTACTAATTGTAGTAAAGGTTTTAGGACTGATAAATTTAAAGTTAAAATTGGAGGGGGAAAAAACTATAATGAAATACGAAAATAAAACAAGATATTCCACAATTCTACTTCCGCCGAAAGCTTAACTTTCGGTACCGAATGGTGAACACACACTCTTTTAGAGCCTTGCCAACCCACTGAACAGCACGTGGGTTTGCAGCCTCCCTAAACTGTTACTTTTATAATAATAATTCAAGTGCTTAATGAAAAAAATCCACAAGGGAAGCCCATCAAGGTACTTAAAAAAAAACAAATACCTCCGCAGGAATGTGAAAAAATGTTCACAACAAAGTATGACATCACACAACGTTGGGTACAATATGGAACGATTTTAAGTATAACAAATCCAGACCCAAGCCTAAGTGAATTAAAAAAAAAAAAAAAAAAGGAAAAATTCACAAAAAATGCAATCTACGGTATCTGTTTAGAAGTGGTGTCTAATCAAGAATGTGAAGAAAAGTACACAACAAAGTATGACGTCACACAAAATTGCTACAATATCTAAATTCGAAATAACAGACGATAAAATACTATCCTAACTTTAGATTCAAATAAACAGACACTAATCGTAATTTCTAAAGATAGATTTCTCTTTGGTATACACCAGTGTGTGACGTCATACTTTATTCCTATACAGATGCTAATTCTTAAGAACCGTAATTAAAACTCCTACGCTTTCTTTAGTTAAACATTAAAAAAAAACAAAAAACAATCTCCTCAGTATTGAGAGTTGACCTGCTTGCTTATCTTGAAAATCACTATTCGAAGTCTTGGGTTCGAACACCGGACTCAAGCATTAGAAGAGAAAAGGTAAAAATCAGGAATCGAAATAGTTCTATATAATTTGATCTTCAATTTCGTTAAAAGAATTCTTCCTACATTTTCTTGTGCTCCTAAATTATATACTTTCTAAATCTCCTTTAGCTAATGGCATTCCTGATTATCTGTCCTTGCTTGCAGGATGAATTTTCAAAACGATCGCTTGGAGGTAACATAATTAATTGCTATAGCGACAAGGATAAATCAACATGCCCGAAACGAAAGATGGGATTTTCGTCCGTCTGTAGACGCTCCTTTCAGAGGATATGTGCTATTGGCACAATTACAATGACGTTTTGTGCCATTGGTACTGAGCTGGATGTAACACATAGGTAAATACCGATCACAACCAAACATAATCAAAGGACATTGTAAGTAGGTAAAAGTTGAGGGAGGGGGAGAAGCGATAGATTTATACCTTTCCCAAAGGCATCAGCGCTAACTGAAATGCAAACAGAATCGTCCAGGATTTGAACTCGGGTTGCCAATTCCATTTCCAATAACGATAACCGTTGTGCCACAAGCGCAAAGTAGTCGATGTAACGGATATTTTTACTTCATCTCCACCATCACATTAACTAAAATTGACTAATGTTTACCGACTTTTTTCTCGTCTTCGAGATGGTCACCGTGCCGGGTGGTTGAGAAATAAGTTATGATTCACTTCGTCTCAGAGGGCCGTCCCCATCTCGGGCTTTTACCTGCTTGCATGACTAAATTTATTGCTTGCTGCCTGAGGCGCTCTATTAGAGATGCCGACAGGGTCAAGTTATTTTTGCACCTGCTGTTCCCACAATAAAAGACGCCAACGTTAACGACGGGGTTTGGATTGGCGGGGACGCCGCCCCGGCGGGATCGGACACAGCTCAGAAGCGAACGAAAAGGAGTTGCCTCCTCCACCTGCAACTTCGCCGCGACACCTCTCCCGGCCCGGAGCCCTCCAACACGCTCTCTCGCTTTCACTACGCCTCCGGGGTTAGTCAATGGGTCCCCTACGACTCGCGAACGGCCAGGACTCCTCAGTCCGTGTTTCAGGACGGGTGGGTGGGTTGCCGATGCACGTCGCTGACCCGAGGTGGCGGGTGGCATAGCGGCACCGAGCGACCGCGTCACCCAAACCGGCTCTAACCCCGAAAGGGAAGAAAGCTTAAACGCCACGGTGCGCGAATCGGCGCGGCCGCACCGGTTCCCCGAAGGCCCCCTCGCACCCGCTCGAGACGGTGGAGCGGAATGTCAACCGAAAAGAAGACGTGCGAGAGGGTAAAGCCCAACGAGGATGAAAGCGACCGGATCGCCACGTGTGTTACGGATCGCGTTACGGTTCCTCCGTCCCCGACAGAAAGTTCTCTCTCTACAAGTCTCACTAACGACAGATTCTCTCCCTACAGGTCTTACAAAGAACAGGTTCTCTTTCTATAGATCTCCCTAACGAGAGGTTCCCACACTACCACTGTCTCAAACAACAAACCATGCTAGCTGGCCATATATACGTGCAATGGTTGATCTTTGGGTTGCCACATACAAGTGAAAGTATTAATTTTACTTATATTCCTAACTTAAAAACAAACAAAAAACTTATCTAAATAAATAAAAGATTGAGTATCCCTGATTTAAGCTTACAACCAGTTCTTGGGATTGATGAAATTCCAAAAACAGATTCTTGCGAACCGGTGTGAATCAGCTGAATCCCATAATTATATATATCCAGTCCCAAGAGTAAAATGGAAATAGAAATTGTACAATTGTATCTTTAAACCTGTTGAAAATTAAAGAATTACTTTTTCAGAACATCTAAAAATATAAATTTAACATTATTAAGAAATTTTTAAAAATAGTAATATTTTTTTTTAGAATGAAAATGAGCTGCGGACCTCTGATCGGATTTTGTTATATCTACTATATCCGACGAACGGAAAAAGAATACGTATCATCACTTAACTGAATGACTAACAGAGGGAGTTGATCCACGTACATATCTTTTAATATATAACCAACGGGCAGACTAAGTTGTGGACCGATTGACGACCGGTTACCGTTTGGTTCAGGGAATAATCTATCTTGTAGGAATTAAATAAACGGTTGCAAATCAAATATAAAATGAAATTAAAAAGAATATAAAATAATAAAAATATAAAGTAATAAAAATATAAAATAAAAATAATAAATATAAAATAATAAAAATAATACAATAAAATTTCATGATTTGACAAAAAGAACGATTTGAGCTCGACCTAAAAAGTCTTCCTGACGCGAAAAAGAAAATCAAAAGAGAACAATCATTGCTAGGAGAAGTAGCTTTTTTTTGGTCATGGATACTTCTCCCACAAAATTCTTGTTGCACTCCAGTATACTCCGGTTTTCTTTGATTAATGCCCTATCAACCTTCATGGATTTGGTTTTGGTTTGGTTTTATGGCATATCAACCATTGTTGGTTATTTAATGCCAAATCCTCATTATACATATATATTGAATATATATGATTTAGTTTCGTTTGGGTTTATGGCGTATCAACTATTGTAGGTTATTTAATGCCAAATCCTCTTTATACACCTATATTGAATATATATGATTTGGTTTGGTTGGCATAAAAGGCATATCATCCATTGTAGGTTATTTAATGCCAAATCCTCTTTATACACCTATATTGAATATATATGATTTGGTTTGGTTGGCATAAAAGGCATATCATCCATTGTAGGTTATTTAATGCTAAATCCTCTTTATACACCTATATTGAATATATATGATTTGGTTTGGTTGGCTTTTATGGCATATCATCCATTGTAGGTTATTTAATACCAAATCCTCTTTATACATATATATTGAATATATATGATTTGGTTTGGTTTGGTTTGGTTTTATGACATATCAACCATTGTGGCTTATTCATATAAACAGTTCTATTTCAAACAATTCAGTTCAGCATTAGTATAGTTTTTTGTTTACACACAGTTGAATGTCAAAACAGTTCTATTTCAAACAATTCAGTTTAGCATGAGTACCGTTTAAATATCAAACAGTTCTATTTGACCCATAAATAGAACCCTATCAGGTGCTACCTCTCCGGGCCAGAATCGACCTGGGAGCGATGGCAATAAAAGAAATGAAGGCGTACTCAATATTCCCCCAAACTCCAGCATTACTGGAGCTGCACCATCAGATTGTTTAGTGTCATATCAAAGACACTCGTTGGGAGAGTCTTACCCCTCTGCAGAGATGCCGAAAAGCAATTGGTGTATTCTACTTCCCCAGCCGACTGGGCCAAACCTTCATGGGAGTCGACGGATGAGACCGTACAGTTAAGTTTAAAAATCGAGACAAAAAAAAAAATCATTACATTTATTAACCTTTCCCGGCGGCTAATAGTTCATGTAGTATGGAGATCTAATCTATGATTTAATAGTAAGTTAAATTCTTGATATTCAGAGTTTGTTACAATGTCCATATTTGTCTGCTCTTCGTTCTCAGTTTATCAGCTATCAGTAATTCGAAGTGTCAGCTTTGGAAGTCTGACACAAGGTCTTGGTTATCTGTTCTTCGTTACGGTACTCAAGAGGCTTTCTCGAACGTTGTGTCACATTAATCAGGACGACAAATCAGTCGCTTACGAAGTCGCCAATCGAACAGTCGACTGATGAGACCGCATAATTAAGAAAAAAAAAAAAATAATCGAGACGCCAACAAAGAACAAGACAATAAATTTCCATTAGGATATAGTTTCTAAAATCCTTACTTTTATCAACCTTTCCCCGGTGGTTAATTAATCATGTGACTCTGATGCATAGTCTATGATTTAACAGTCAGTTAAATACTTGGTATTTGGAGTCTGGCACAAGACCTATGGTTATCTGTTTTTCGTCACGGTTCTCAGTTTATCCGCTATCAGCAATTCGAAATGTTCATTTTGGAAGTTTGGTCTAAGATCTCGATTCAGGAGCTGTTCTTTCCACCGATCTGATCTCGTCTTCGGTCTGGTTCCCTCTCTACTATCTGCCTCGTCTATCACCAAAATTTCACAGAATAACAATTAATATCGTATTTATTGTCTGTGAAAATTATAGAATCTAAAACTACTGAGATAAAAAGTTATACATACTTTTTTCTGACGAAACTATGCCGTTCTGAACATCATTGTCGCCACTGTATATATAAAATGACGGTTAACTGGTCCAAACGTCTATATAGATTTGAACATGGAAAAGAGCTTCATATCTACCTTACACGTAGACATGGAATAGATAGGCTCCTATTATGCTACTTGGCACCTGACTATGTGTTCAAAAGTAAAAAGAATTGAAAAAAAAAATAGTGTTTTTCTGTGAGAGCGCTGGTGTTATTCGTAGCACATCTGATTGCTTTTCTCATGAAAGTAGTCACTGAAGTGGCCATTCTTATGTGATATGATATAATGTAATATAGTATGATAATTAATAATGTAGTTTGCTATATTTACAACAAAAGAATGTTTAATATCGATGATAGAGCATATATGTCTAAGCAAGGTTAGCGTAGACACTGAGTCACCAGCGCTTGGTAACTGTCAGTTTCTTGTATATGTAATTATCGGACCCAATCTTATTGGTGAGAAACTGGCTGTTACTAAGCGCTGTTACTTAAAGTCCGTTACTTAAAGTTCAATGTGAATCATACGACAAAAATAGCATAAAAACTACGTGTACTGCACTTTACTTATTTGCATTTATATAGTGAATGTTACTTTTTACAGGTACCTCGTCAGCTGGGGCTGTAGAATACACTGACTGCATCTCTGCAGAGGGGTAAAACTCCTCCAACGATTGTCCTGGATAGGAAATGGACACGGCGACACGAGTTCAAATCCTGGACGAGACTAGTTGCATTTCACATATCACTAATACCCTTGGGAAAGGTATGAATCCAATTATTCTCCCACCAGCTATGGGTAAATAGTAGGACAGACTAGGTTCTTCAGCCTTGGAAAGGCAACTAGTCTAGGAGAAGGAAAACTCTGAATTCAAACCTGATAAACTCCGCTTAAAAATTGACCTTGTGTCATATCCTACCCGAGCGGAGGGGTTGGGTAAATAGGATTGTCCTGGATATGACATTAAACAATCTGATGGTGAGGCGCCAGCCGTGGAGCTTTGGGGCATGTAGAGAATCCTTTTGTTGCCATTGCTTCCAGGTCGACTCTGACCCGGAGTGGGGGCACCTGATAGGGTTCTATCTATGGGTCAAGTAGAACTGTTTGACATTTAAACTGTGCGCAAACAAATGACTTACATTAAATCAAGTTGTCGAAATAGGAGTGTTTAACCATTTAACTGTGTGAAAACAAATGACTGATGTTTAATTGAATTTTGAATTATTGGTTATACATATCAGTGGTTGGAACCATTTGACTGTGCAAATGAACCAATAGGGTTGAATCGAACGATTAATGTTAAATTGCAATACTTGTAACCTCTTTACTGTCTGCAAACAAATGATTGAATGGAATTATTAGTGTTTAGATAGTAACAATTGAAACCGTTTAACTTTGTAGAAACAATAGCAATACTAATGTGCAAACAAATTAGTTCTAACTCATTTAAAAAATAAAATTACCTACAAATTTTCACTTACAAATCATATGTATATCTATTTAACTATGTGCAAACAAATGATTAAAAGTAAATAGAATTATTCGTGTTAGATTGAAATACCTGAAAACCATTTAACTGTGTGCCAAGAATGAACTTTGGCTCGTTTAAAAATACTCTTCACAAAACCTATTTACAAATTATATATATATATATATATATATATATATATATATATATATATATATTAAACATATATGTATAAACATGATTTGGCATTAAATAACCAACGATAGTTGCTATGTCATAAAATCCAACCAACCAATCTTTATAGACGAAGGCCATTAACTCAATCCCGCTAAAAGTATTTGTGGGTGCACATATGACTTTGGCCAATTTTATCATTGTAAGCCCAGTTGCATAAATGAAAAAGTATGATGACTGCCTTTGTCGTTAACAACATTGCCTCATGCACTCTCGCATAGCTTCTCAAAACGGCTGTAGACCCACATATTTTGTCACAGAAGTGATATAAGTTACCTGTTGCTTGCTGCGACAAGACCTGTGTAAAATGAACCTGGGATTGTTTGCTGTCATGGGATCTCATATGACTTGTAAGTCCGGTTATATATATAACCGGACTTACTAGTCATGTATATATAGGAAAAGTAAGGATTGCTATTGATTGGTTGGTTTCTTGGGTTTTATGGCATATCAACCTTTGTAGGTTATTCAACGCCAAATCCATTTTTATGTAAATAATCTGTTCTTTTTACAACAATTCAGTTTAGCAGAAGTACACAGTTTAATGGTCAAAAACATTTCTATCTCAAACTATTCATGCAGTTATATGTAACAATTCAGTTTAGTGTAAATACAGTTTTAATGTCGAAAAACTGTTCTATTTCAAGTAATTCAGTTAAGCATAAGCACTCAGTTTAAATGTAAGTACGGTTTGTCAAAAACATTCAGTTTACTCAAACAATTCAGTTTAGCATTAGTATGCTATTAGTTCTATTTAACCCATAGATAGTGCCCTATCAGGTGCTACCACTCCGGGCCAGAGTGGACCTGGGAGCGATGGCAATAAAGGGGTACTCCGCATTCCCCAAAACTCCAGCACAGCTGGAACCTCACCATCAGATTGTTTAGTGTCATATCCAGGACACTCATTGGGGGGGTCTTACCCCTCTGTAGAGGTGCAGTCAGTGTATTCTACAGCCCCAGCCGACTGGGCAAGATTGCTATTGACGTTATTGGTCACGTGGATATCTGATCTTTTCGATAAAATAAATCAGGAATTCATGAGAGTCATGAATATTTTGAAACTCATTCATGATAAATATCATCAGAAGGGTAATGGGCCTGGCCAGAGACAAAAGGATTTCATTGTTTCTTTCACTTGTCTGACCTCCCGAGTTCCAGACATCCAGACAGCATCACCTTTGTTTTTCTAGCGACACATAGTGACCTCAGCAGTTCAGCTACTTTTAATTGGTCTTTTTCAGTATAAGATGTTGGCGCCAGATATCAAAGACATGTCTAACCAGCCCCCACTTTTTTTAAAATTATAACCAAGCTCAATGATGAGCAGACGTTAAAATTTTTTCTGCTAAAATTCCAGCGGTGACCGGAGCCCTATAAAATACGTAAAACTTTGGTATATACGGCACAACAACTTCAGTTATGTGGACCCAACAGTAAAACAATACTTTAAAATTGCAATGTGTTCATGTTTTTCCCCGACACTAACTTTCTTCTGTTTTTAAATTAACCATTTTGTTGCACAAATTTACTTTATTTTGCATACAAACTTTTAATATTTTGCAAACAAATTTCCAATAATTTCTTTAACTGGTCAGTGGGATGACTCCAGAGTAACAAATATAGATGAACGGAGGAAGTGTTTAGATCAGGGGTCTCCAACCCATTTCCAAATTACATCTAAGACCAACTAGCTTGCTATTTGAATTTAAAAAGGCTCCAGTTTTCTGTCGGCTTCGTCATTACCATCTACAAATCTCAAGGACAATTATTGATAGTTGTTGAATCCAGCAGATCTTATGTTTTCACATGGACAGCTTTATGTTGGTTTTTCAAGCCTATGGTCTGTTCATACTAAATCTTTGAACAGGACAACTTTTGTGGCACATCAACTCCTTTAAAAACATTTCTTTAAAAAAACAAAAAAATTCCACAAAACTTTTTTCCTAAAAAAAAAAAAAAAGGTCGAAACTAGTTGAAAGCAATAAAAAAATAAATAACATAAAAGAAACATTCCTAATCACTTTTGCTTATATATATGTAAGTTGAAAAGATAAACGGAAGAAAGATATATACTTGATGTGGATGAAAATTTATATTCTTTGTCGACACGCTTTTCGACTAAAATTTTGCCTACATATAAGGTGTTCTATTCAAAATTATTTCAAGTATAAAAAATAACATTATAATAATAGAAAATATGTTTAACATGCAAACTAGAAAGTCGTCATCAGGGCAAAATGATTATATATATATATATATATATATATATATATATATCATTCTTCCGTTTATCTTTTCAATATCTTTGGTTCATTTCATTTTTTTTCCTCACTTATGCACCCACACACACACACTATATATATATATATATATATATATATACACACACACACACACAAACTGCTAAAAACGGTTGAAATCTGTAAGATATATGCTGCTCTCTACACAAAAATGTTGAGCAATATTATGATATGAACTTTTCATATGACTTTACTTAAAATGCACTGAAATAACTTAATTAGAAAAAAAAATCGTTTTCCAGTTTTCAGTAATTTGAATCAACATGATTAGATTTTTCCTCAAAAAGGAAAACATTTCTTCCACTATCGAAGAAAGTCACTTGAAGAAATCCAGGTTAAAATTCGGGTCCAGACAAATCTGTCATAGACGAGCCGGATGCGACACAAGATCAGTTTTAAGCTGGGTTTAACAGGTTTGAATTTACTTTTCCTAGATTGGTTGCTATATCAAGTTTAAAGGGCTACTCTGCCCTACTTGAATAGTTGGATACAATGTACGCTAAGACTCCCTTGGTTAAATTAAAACATTTAAGTAACAAGTCACAGTACTAATAATACTGTAACTAGTTACTTTAATTTTTGTTATTAGTTAAGAATATATCTTTATAGAAAAGTAAATATTTTCAACATCCCAATTATATATTATAGAGATTTTATGAAATTAAATATAAACGTGGTTGATTTAGTTTATTGAATTCTTATTACAAAATACCTCGAAAACTTAACTGAAATCCGATAATTTCTCCAATTTTGTAATTAATGAAATAATTTACTCAGATAATTAATAATAAAAAAAAAAACACACAGTTCTATAAAACTACGATAAAAAGTAAATTTTAAAATTCTTGTGCGCACAATATATATATATATATATATATATATATATATATATATATATATATATATATAATAGATATCGTATATTTTCATGGTTTCTAAGAGAAATTTTCTCCCGTGGCACAAGAATAAAAAGTAAGGAATTTAAAGCCAAAATGAATCTTTAACGCTAAGTTTTTGTTTTTCAAATAAAGATATGAAATGTTAAAGTTGTTGTTATTTTGCTTCTTTGTAGAAAAATATGTACTTGATAAATACATATTTTTTAATTTGATATCTTTTTGGTATCTGATCATGAAAATATAATTGAACATAATAGCTTATCTGAATATGAGCTCTTGTAAATATTTCGTAAAAGCTATATATATATATATATATATATATATATATATATATTATACATGAGTATCTGTAGAAATATCTTGAGTCCTTTCTTGGCTCTCTGCACCCAATACTGATGTACCTGTTGAAACCCCTTCTCATTAGACCCTGTATATTTTCTCTGAATTTTGAAGGTTGTATAGCGTGAAAGTTTTGTCTTACGCTCATTAAAATTGATTAAATGTAGTTGCTTCTTATTCAACACTTGGAAATTTCCACACTAAAATATCCCTAATACAATGTCAGACATTATATCAAAATTCAGTATACGGAAGCGTCAAAATTGACACCAAATTTGAAGCTGAACATGAAGCTTTTTTTTTTACGAGTGAAAGAAACAATGAGATGGAGGGAAGAAAACTGACGTCATTTAAACGAAAAAAAAAAAAAAAAAGTGGGTTCAAGATGTTCGTACGGAAATGTAATGAATATCAATCAAAAAGTGCATTTTTGTGGTTGTTTTTTTTTTTTTTTTTTTTTAGCCAAAATAAGATATTTGCGTTGTCAAGTAATATATTTTTTTAAAACAAATTGTACTTAGATGGTTATTTTATTTTGGAAGATTTTAAAACTACGGAGTTTGTGTGTGTGTGTGTGAAATGCTTTTTCAGTCATTAAATGTGTATTATTGATGCTTTGCCGATGAATGTAATCAATGGATTTAAAACAGTTCGACTCTAACCCATAATTAATAAAAGTTAGTTTTTCTTAAATAATAGAGAGTGTGGTATCAAAAGTGCAGGTCTAATAAACCACAGAGGAAGAAAAGAAAAGCATAAGAAAACTTTATTGTACAATTACATTTTAAAATTAGGCGTTTAAAGAAATTTCAAAACTACGTTGTCATTCGAAATAAATTCTATTTTCTCAGTAATTTTTTTCCCCTTTAACAACATAACATAACGAAAAAAGCGTTAAAAATGTTATTACCTGTTTGACTTAAGAATTAGCATGTTCATCAATTTCAATAAAACTTTTAGATATTTTTCTATAGACTGAGGAAAAAAATGTCTACATTAAATTATTTTATTTAAAAATATTTTGTTTGTTTTTTTCCCTAAATATTTGCAAAGATAGGAGTAAAAAAAAGGCACTTAAATAGTACGATGAGTCGGACTAAGTATGGGAAGAAATTAACTTAAAACAAAAACTGTTTTCCTATTTAATATAAACTTATAAAGGATGTCATCGACTCAGTATCATTGAAATAGTTTATGCTCTTGGCCCTACAAACACCTTTGAGCCAAGTTTAAAAGTTCAGGGATATTTACTTTAGTCGGACACTAAATGCAGGGAGAACTTATTTTAGATACACCGCTTTACCAACAAGGTGCCACTCTTGCTACTACTGTTATTTATTTATCATCATCAGTAGTCGACATTTCTTGATTTGTTTGTTTAAAGAAATCTAATTTCACGCATTTTTGTGACTGTTACTACCTGACTGGATTGTTAGATAGTCGTCAGTCACCCAAAGACACTTAAGTAAAAGTAAATGATAAATTAAAAAAAAAGAATAAAAACGTAAAATACCAAAAAGGAAGCTGAAAGAAGGCCTTGTTTATATATATATATATATAAAGCATGGAGTTTATCTCTGATGATTACCAACATCCTTACCTGCATCACAGGAATGTTCTCAATCCTTACACCTCACCTTACGCACATCCGGATTACCTGGGAGGAGACGACGATTTTGTACAAGATGATGAACCCTCCTGTCCTGACGATGAAGAAACTGGACAGAAAAGAAGAGCAATAATGGACGTAGATGATGAAGACGAAGACTACGGCTCTTACCAAAACAGACACAAAGCTGACCAGGAGAGAGATGAACAGTACCCTTCGTCGCAGGGGAAAAAATCTAATGATGATTATAACCCCAAAACGGATGGGAAAGGAGGCTCGACTCTGGAAGAGAAATTAATTAGTCAACTTGAACAGCTGAAAGCTGTTTTTAACAAGAGATTCAATAAGATGTCCGAATTTTGCAGCTGGAATTGCTTTTTCAGTCTTTTGTTTGTAGTCGGTGTCCTTCTTGTTTTTCTTGATCATTATGGGTCGGCTTACGTGAGGATGTTGAATATGCAAAAGTTTTTCTTTTTTGTGATGGGTGTGTTGACCACTACTGTGGCTGTTGTTGTGGTTTGCGTGGTTGTCGCTTTTACGAGTTGTTATGGGGACGGATTCTGATGAGGGGGTGGAAGAAAAGAAAAAAAGAAAGCCAACCACCCCACAGGCTTGGGTATGCCTAAGTAAAAGAAGAAAGCAATATATTGCATAATTTCTGTTATTTATCTATTACACTTTACAAGTACGAACAATAGATTATTTATTTGTTTATGTATTTTAAATTTTGGGTTCGTCTCAATATCGAAAAAAATATTCCTTTGAAATTTAAGTTTTAAATTCCTTCATTTTTGGAGGGCGAGATTTCTAGAAAGATGATGATAACAACAACATCTTTATATTTCAAGAGTATTTTAACTAATTCAGCTCTTAAAATTTCTATTTATTACGATTTAAAAGTTAATCATCATAAATGACACGGGTTAATATATATAAGTCCGTAGCCTCACACGTAGTTATCAAGTGGAATTTTGATCTCAGATTTTCAATGTATAATGTGCAATATATGTGATGAATGGAATAAGCATTGGGTTAAGTGTGTTTACAAGAAAGAGTAGGGATTATGTTAAAAATATTTATTCCTTCTTGCGTAGATTAAACGCTTTCTTTTATTATTGTTGTTAGAGTCCAGGTTTATTCAGTTAAAAACAATATTCATAATTAAGTAAATATTTCTTACATTATTATTGTATTTGAACTAACACGTGTACACACACACATACACACATACACTACATAAGAGTGTATCAGTAAGTCTGTAGCCTGAATTGAATTTTGATCTGAAATTTTCACTGCAGTGTACGGTTGTGTGATAGAGTTAAGTGCACTGATAAGAAAGAATGTTAAAAAATATATATTTGTTTTGTAAAATACTTTTTTTTGTTTACAATTTATTACGCTATGGACTTATATAACCTACATATCGTCCTACACATATCTTCACTTCAGCATTTTGTTACGATTTAGGTTAAATTTTCTGAAATTTTACGTCTTTTTTCTTGTAAAATGTGTTTTTGTTTAATAATAGCAAAAAAAGTAAGAGCTTTCGTTTTATGAAACGAACGAAAAAAATTAAAAGACATTAACAAAAACAAAAACTTACTTACAAACAATAAAACACACGCTCTGATATAAACGCACACACTAGACAATTGGGGTTTGTTGTTTTTTTAGAATTTAACGCAAGAGTTTAGTGTGTTGTCTGAATCAAATTCATTTTTGTTGTTAATTTTTCATATATATATATATATATATATATATATATATATATATATATATATACTCCAGTTTCTTTTTGTAAATAGCAATTCTTATTTATATCATGATTATTAATCAAGCCAGTCTAACGAAGATAAATATCTCAAGCAAAAATCTTATACCAAAAAATAACATTTTAACAAAATGAATAATCTCTTTTCATACAAAAGAAGATTGATTTAATAAGATAAGATCTCAAAAGAAGGAAATTAACTGAAAAATACGTCCAGTTGCATAGACTTAATTCACTTCATTTCCTAAGTGAAAAAATAAATTTAAAAAATTCAAGATCATTTTTAAAAGGTGGCCCTTTTTTATCCACGCGGTTTTTTAATTTGTCTTGTCTGAATTCAATATTTTTTTAAAGGGTTAATTATATATTTATTCAACTAATCTTTTTTCTTTCTTTCTTTACCATGTAAAAAAAAAAAACAAATTTAAGTAAAACTAACGATGATGAAAAATAGATTGCAAAGACAATATAGACTATCATTCTCTCTTTTGAAAATATATTTATGATTCAAGTTGGTTTTATCTACCTGAAATATGAATATCTAATCACTTTTCTTATTGATCTCTGCATTGATGTAAAAAAAAAAAATTGCTCGAATTTTTTCTCACCTTTAAAGGGAAGACACTTTAAAAAATTTTTTTTACTATGCTTCATATTGTGATCACCTTTCAATTTAAACGTTTTTTTTAAAAATATTTTTGAAAAGCAGTCAGCCAGAAAAATATGCGAATTAGGAAAAAATAATCATCTTAACGACTATCGCCTTACAGACATGTTTCTACAAATAGGGAATATGTGTTTTTTAACCACCAAATCTTAAATATGTACTTTTACTTACTACTCTGAGTAAGAAGCGCAGGGACCATTTCTTCCTTTACCCCCGTGGATCCCGGCTTGATAATTTAAAAAAAAATCTTTTGATTCATTTATTATGAAAATCCGTTTCTGCACTTTAAGTAACTTTCATAGTTTGACAAATCTGATTAATTTTTGAATTTGTGAGCGGAAAAAAAAAATCACGGGAAAAATCTCAAGAAAACGCACAATTTTGCTTAGGAAAAAGTCACCAAATTGACTTCTTGTTTGGAAAAAAGAATTTTAAAAAAAGGGAGGGTGGAGCACATTTAATTTGTAGAAATTTTACTAATGAAATTTGTTGTAAAGTAATACCTTAAAATGTTGACATACAATTATTATTTAATGTTATTCATTATTAAATGCTGCTTTTTACTTATTTTAAATAATACATTCATTTATTATGTGACTTTTCCTGTGACGTTTTTTTCTGTCATTTTTTTTTTTTTCATACAATCGTTTAACGTAATCTGCTTCGTAGTTGAGATAATCAGTTGCATATTTTCTAACAGTACCAGGGTCAGTGCCTGGCTATTTACGTTGCCTCCTTACCCTCACATTATCAGCTGCTTTTGAGACAGTCGTTATTTATTTTTCAAAATTAAATTGGAGGACCCTCTCACGTACGGATGGGAAGTGTTAACAATAACTCCGCAGCATTTCCATGTCCAAGAGTGGCTCAGGCAATGACCCTGAATGCTGTCCAGAGCATGGACGCCTTGAAACTAAGCTAAAGAAATTCGTGCCTGATCCCAGCTAGAAACTAGGGTTTGGTAATGCTGATTTTCTCAGCAGACACGGGATAACTCTCTTAGAAAATTAGAGTAATACAATCTTTTTGTGATTCTGTTCGCATACCATACATACTAAGTAAACATTCATATGTTTATATATACCTTACACACACATTTATGTACAGGAATGGCACAGCAAAATGCTTGGACCCAGTTAGAAAAAGGTTTGTGGTCCTCTACCCTACAAAAAAAATTTTAAAAAATAAATAAATAAATAATGGAAATATGAGGCCCAATTGGAAGAAAATTGTTAGTCCGACCTTCTACTACATAAAATCATTCAAAGTCCATGGTTTTTGTTATGTTCTTATCTATAGATAACATCACTAAATTATTTAGTCTCCCTTGTGAAATTGTTGATTGTCAGTATATTTTAATCAGTTTTAGTGTTGAAAAACTTTTTTCAATTTGAGTAAATCTGTTAAATTGGTTTAAATATATATGTGTGTGTGTGTGTGTGTGTGTGTGTGTGTGGAAATAAATAATGGAAAGGAATCCGACAGTGTGGAGAAAATTAAAAACAAAATAATCCAAAAGTGATGAATTTTTTACGATGTTTAAACACCCATCGTTGTTCTATCAACACTTGTTTCAGCATTTTAAAGTCCTCATGAAGATTCATTAAAACCGAAACATTTTAACGTCGACTTCCCTTCGTAATGAATTCATCACTTTTGAATCGTTGTTTTTCAATTTTCACACACACACACACACACACACACACACACACACACATATATATGCATTGACTTTTAACAGTCAAATTTTACATTGAATGCTTGGTTTATTTGGGCTTTTTTGAGAACACAAAATGATTAGGAACGAATTTTAAAAAATTTTAATTTACATTGAAAAAAAAAGAAGAGATGTTATATCTATTTTATTAAATATACTGTCATATGTTTTAATTGATGCGTATTTACCAATTTTAATACGAGGCATGTTTTATTTTATTTCATTAATTTTTAGTGCTGGGATCAGAACAATTTTATTGATATGGTTCAAATCCATTCATTGGAATAAAAATTGATTCATCCCAAAAGGACTGATTTTCATAATACACCGTTTGACGTCACTTGGATGATGTCAATGTCGTTGTTTCTTCATTATATATATGTATTTTGATAAACTTTCCAAACAATTTCTTGAATTACATTGATTTAAAATAAACTAAATTGTTTCTTATTTTGTTAAATTACATACGCCTGTAGTTAAATCTAAGTAAATTATATTATTATTTTGTTTTGTTTTGTTAAACTGTTTTTGTCTTGCATAATAAATTTTTGTCTTGTGCTAAAAAAAAAAAAAAAAAATCCGCATTTCGAATGAAAAAAAATGCCTATTTATTTCATTCTTTGCTTCATTTTTTTCCCCCACGTAAATAAAATTCTGAAATATTTAGGATGCTTCTTTGAAACGTCTTTTCATTTCCAGTGAATGACATTTTTATACCTAAAAAAATAAAATAAAATAAAGTTAGATATAGAATTTTGAGTTGTTTTTATACAAGCTGTTAAAATTTGAGATTATTTGAACGAGAATTGGTCAAGTTATGAAATTACGAAATATCAAATTTTCTGAAAAACCTTGTATTTTTAGCATATATTTATTTATTTATTTATTTTTATTGGAGGAAATATAAGTGACATAATTCGAAATGAAAAACTCATATTGCGAAAGTAAAAAAAATAAAGTTAACGGACAATTTCTTTCTTTTAAAAAGAGAATCGGGCAGTCCCTGACTGAGAAATGTCCGACTTGTTGGCGGTTGGTCTCTATATTTTTCTTTTTTTTTTTAGTCTGTCATGGGTAATCAGATGTCAGAGTTCGCTGTTTTCCCGTTTCCTTAAAGACGTCTTCTGTCTCTTCACCACAGACGCTTGTCATTGATCTATTTATAAATTGCTTTCCAAACTGTATGAGTAATATGTTTTTTTTAACATATATAAACTGATCAGTTATTTGAATTACCCCCTGAAACCTTAAAAATGTTATGTCTGATTATAACTCAGTCGATTTAGCATTAACAACAAAATGTGGAAAATATATTTGGTGTTAAATAAAAGGTTTAATTATGACGTCACTATGACGTAACAAGTTACGTCACACGGTGTATTGTGAAAATATGTTCTTTTGGTTTAACATTGTAACATTCACTCAAAACCTTCGTGTCATAGTTCTGCTGCTTTTACTGCCGTTTTAGATTTTATCTCACGGATAGTGGATCAATTTTAATACATACACACACACACACACACACACACACACACACACACACACACACACACACACACACACACATATATATATATATATATATATATATATATATATATTTTAACTGAAAATTTTTATTAGGAGTCACCCCCCCAATTTTTTAAAAATACATTTATCATCCTTGAAAAACAATTTGACTGTATTGTACCTACTTTATTTATTTATTCATTTATTTATTTTACTTATTTTTTTTTATTTTTTAAATTTTTATCGAAGGTGTTTTCCCTGC
>CAUZXS010000464.1:0-122500 GCA_963585895.1 Sepioteuthis lessoniana
ACCTCATTAAAACAGCAGCCACCCACCTCCTATCTCTAAAACCATCCAAATAAAATGAATAAGACATACAGGTCACTGCTGGAGAAGTTAAGATGAAACTCATAAGTGACATTCTCTGATGGATCCCTTTACATGAATGTGCAAATATTGGAATGACCAACTAAAACTTATCTACAACAGCTCTGTATGGACACAGGATATAGTCTTCAAGACCTGCTGGAAGTGATGGATGATAGAGACAAATAGTAAGAGACTTAGGAAAATCCATGCTAGAAGCACAACATGATGATGTTATACACACACACACACACACACACACACACACACACACACATATATATATATATATATATATATTATATAATATATATATATTATATATAAATGTGGAAGGGATGTGTGCTGTATATATTGGTGTACAAGACAATCTTTTTCCCTTAAAAAACACCCACTAAAAATAGAAGGTTGTCTCATACCTCAGGTTGTAAATTGTGAACCTTAAATCCTGTGGTGTACAAAAAGTTATTTACTATGGGAGATGGGTGACAAAAAAACCTCTGGAACAATTTTATTCACATTATTACAGTGAAATAATAAAAGTTTAGTGTTATAAAAGTACCAACTTACATTAAATATTGAGTGGAATAATTACATAATACAATGTATAGTCATCATGAAAGAAGTCTATAAACCATCATCATATCTCCATTTGCAAATGGCAATATGATATACGGTAAACAAATAACTGGCTAGGCTATGAGTGCATTCTGTTTATCCCACTTCCATTTTTTGCGGGGATGTTGAACCAAAAACACAACTGTAACTTAAAAATCAGCATAATTTTGAGAGGGTCTATCTTGTATGGTGAATAAAGCTCAAAACTTACATTTTAACTAGAAAATTAGAGGTTGCCTTATAATTGTATACTTTCCTTATTATATATATATATATATATTATATATATATATATATATATATATATATTAATATATATATATATATATATATGAGTTTGGTCAAATGATGGCATAGATGAGAAACTGATAGTCACAAGTGCTGTTGAATTTGATTATGCTTATCCTAACTTAGATATATTATGCTCTATCACTGATTTTGAGCACTCTATATGAATATTGCAAACTATATATATATATATAATATATGGATATTTTATTTAGTTCTCATGATAAAACACATCATGCAGATAGAATATAATACAACAATACTGTATACCTAATTTCCAAAATCCACTTCCGCAACTGTTACTATACTCTATGAATTATATCAGAATGGTTTCAGGAACATAAAAGAGAAATTGATAATGCCCTGGCTACCCCAATCCTTAGATCTTAGGGGTACCTCAGATGTTTTAATGGTTATTGATATAAGTTGCAGGCCATAGCTAGTTGTGAGTTTGATTCTCACTGGTTTGTGAGCTTGGCAAGCAGACCATTGTTAATAAGTTTGATTTTCATAGGATGCCCTCATTGTTTTTGCCTTCCGACCAAACTGGGCTAAACATAGATTTCTATCCCATTGAGCACTTAGGTAAGATCTATTTTGCATGTAAGACTAACATATACACATATATTAGGGTTCGTGGTCAAATGTTATTAAATCCTGTCTGCATCACATAGAAGCTAGATCAATGCAATCACATCTACAATACTATTATATCACATTAAAGTCATCTGGTTGTATCTCTTTCTATATATTAGGATATCTAATTTTTGTCATTTCTATTTACACACACACACACACATACACACACACACACACACACACACACACACACACACACACACACACACACACACATATATATATATTTATACAGTGGGGGGAAATAAATATTTGTACATATGAAATTTTTTATTTTTTTATCTTTTCAAACATAGCCTGAATAAGATTTTTATATACATTTACTGTATAAGGATATATTCTACTAATATGTGTATATAAACTTTGATAACAATTAATTTTACGGAAATTAATGCCATATTATTCATTTTCATGAGTGAAAAAAAGTAATCAAACTGTACAAAAAAAATACATTATCTTCATTAAATACTTTGTAGAATACCCTTTATTCACTTCAACAGCCATTAATCTTTTCCTGTAGTTCTCAATTAATTTCTTGCGATATGATGCTTGGGTGTAAAAGATTGTATTTACAATAGAAGCAGCAAACTCTAAGTTTAATCATGCAAAAAGTTTGAATTAGTTTCAAAATGTAGGCATGAGAATAAGTTTTTACAATGGTTCTTATCATTCTGACCAATCTTTATACTAATAAAAAGAGAAAGAAGGTGATAGTATTAATGCTTGGCAAATATATATATATATATATATATATATATATAATATATATTATATATATATATATTTGCAGTTTCTTTTACTGCTTGAAGATCATGTTTAAGTACAAAACTGATTGCATCAGTCTGTGTTTTTTTTTTAATTGTGCTTTTACATGTATATATATATATATTCTTCAATTTTTATTTGTTTTTTCATTTATCTCATTTATTCACATTTAATTTTTTTATTTGTACCCAAATTATAAATTCTGGTGTGAGGTAGACAATATCAGGACCTACATGAAATGTCATGTCTGATGTCATTTATGTCCAGAAGTATTGGGTGTCCTCTGAGAATTGAACTCTTTAACCATTATATTAAATGTGCTTCCATATATATAGTGTCACCTTAGCTTAAATGATCCAGAATTGTCAGTATATCATAATATATAATGTTTATTTTTGTTCTTTTTCAATATAGGCGTAAGAGCGTTTTCAGCATTCTATATAAAATTGCCTTTGAGCAAAGCAGGATTCATCACGATGTAGTCTATAAACTGTAATTGCTTGGAAATTATTCATGAATATCACCAAGCTTAGTTATATCAGAAAATGTCACCTCCAAAATTGGAAAAAACTCATCTGTTTATATAAATGGAATTTTAGGTATAATTTCATCTCTCCTTTGGGACTCTCAGACAAAATAGAAACCTCAGTAACATGTACATGTATTATTATTATGAAGTGCTTGTGGTACAATATGATATTGTCTTAGAAAATGTACATGGTGACCCAAGTTCAAATCCTGGATGAGGCTGTCTGCATTTTCTTATTGGGCTAATACTCTTGGAAAAGGTTTGAGAGGGGGTGTCCTCGTGGTGTAATAGTTAAAGTGATGGACTGCAGAATCATAGTAAGCGAGTTCGTACTGCAGTCGAGCTATTACATTCACTTTTGGGCAAATACCCTTGGGAAAGGTATGAACTCCCTTATCCTCCCAGCTGAGGGTTAAATAGTACCACTACTGTTCTTCTAGGGGAATGGCTTTGGCATTAAATAACCGACAAAGATTGATATGCCATTAAACAAAGAAACCAAACCAAACCAGAAGCTTTGAATCCAACTATTTTCCCTCAAGCTATGGGTAAAATAGTAGGGTAGACTAGGCTCTTTAGCCTTGATGTGGTAACCAGTCTAGGAGAAGGAAAATTTCAAATTCAAACCTGTTAAACTCCACTTAAAAATTGACCTTATGTTGGATCCAGCTAGTGAAGAGGGGTTGGTTAAAACATACACATATATAACCATCAATCTTGAATAGCCCAACTGATCCAAATTATGTATTCTTTAACTCCAGTTAGTGCACAATCTGTCAACAGGATTTAGAATACATTGACTATATCTCCTATGGAGTGGTAAGACCCACCCAAAATAGGGCTGTCCTGAGTATGACACTAAACAGCATTTGATGGTGAGGTTCCTGTTCTGGAGATCTGGGAGTGCAGCATACCCCTTCATTCTCATTACTCCCAGGTCAACTCTAACCTGTTTGATCTATTTGAACCATAGATGGAACTCTAACTGGTACTACCACTTTTGGTCAAAGTGGAACTGGGAGTAGTGTTTTTAATTTGTGCTTTAATTTTAAACAGATCTATTTGAACCATAGATGGGATCCTGTTTTAAAATTATTTGTATTTGATAAGACTGTGTGCAAAGAACAAAAAAAATTTAAGAAACAGCACAAAAAATGTAAATATTCAGTGAACAACGAACACATTTCTCCAACCTCAAGGCGTAAAGTAATTCCAGACAAGTTGACATATCATATGAATGAATGAACCAATCAATCCTGTCTGTGTGACAGTAGATCTGAAAGTTCCAAGGAATTTAAACAAAAACTCCCATATAATGAACTGCTTCCTTCTGATTCTCAACAATGTCTTCTGATTAGTAAGTAGTATCACAATTTCCTTACTAGAGCTTTTATTTGATTCTATTGACTAACATTTTTTTTTTCACACATACATATGCAACATTTTTTTTTTCATTTTTTTTGGTGATTATAGTAGTGTTACTGGGGTGGATTATTGGAATAATAACTTGAATTGTAACTTACAATGAAAAGGGTTAATTTTACTAGACGTAGAAGGATGTTTGATTTATTTGGGTTTTATGGCATATCAACCATTTGTTATATAATGACTGTTGACATGAATTTTAGGTTTCTGGTGACTTGGTTTCTTTTGACAAGATGTCATGTTGTGATTAGTAAACAGAGAGATGGCAGTTTGTCGAGGTAGGCTGGTCGAGCAGGTGTGTAACTAGAAGAAGACGACATGATATGAGAACCATACCGTCAGATTTAGACTGTCAGTCCAGTCAGAATCGAGAGTCGAGCCAGGGATATGCAGCGAATGAGAGGTGTTAGTGTTGTCTCTGACGATACGGTTTGCAAGGGGTGCAAGCGTTGGCAGCCACTGGCTCCAGAAAGAAGATATGGGGCAAGAAGAAGTCCCCTCTCTGAGTATATGTCTCTCCATCTATCTCTCAAACTTACAACAAACTATGAGCCCTTTTCGAGAATGAAGGAGAGAAATGTATTTTTATAAAAAAGTGTGTTTTGTTTTGTTTATTGGATTTCATAAATCATGTTTGATTATCTCATTGATGAATCAATAAAAGACTATACAACACAACGTTGGTCATTTAATGCAAATTCCTGTTTATAAATATGTATTAAATATATATGATTTGTATACACATTTGTTGACAACATTTTTGAATGAGCCTGAGTTCATTTTTTTTGCACACAGTTAAATGGTTTCAAATATTGTTATGTAATACCACTAATTCAATTTAGGCACACAGTTAAAGAGTATCATGTATTGTGTTTTAACATTAATAATTCTATTCAACATTACTTATTTGTTTGCACACAGTTAAATGATTCCAAGTATTGCTATGTATCACTAATAATTCAATTAAATATCAATCATTTGTTTACACACAGTTAAATGATCAAATAGTTCTATTTCAAATAATTCAATTTAGCAAAAGTCATTTGTTTGCTCTCATTTAAATGTCACCCAGTCCTATTTGAGCCATAGATAGGACCCTATCAGGTGCAACCACTCCGGGCCAGAGTGGATCTAGGAACAATGGCAATGAAGAGATACTACACATTCTCCAAAGCTCCAGCATTACTGGAGCCTCACCATCAGATTATTTAATATCATATCCAAGACACTCATTGGAGGGGGCTTACCCCTATGCAGAGATGCAGTCGGTATATTCTATAGCTCCAGTTGACTGGGCAGGTACAAGGATGTGTTAACAGAGGTATGTGGTGCCTTCAATAAGTTTCCAGACTTTGTTGTAGACTCTTGAAAATTCAGTATGTTATTGCTATATATCTTATGAGATGACTGACCAATATTTATGATTTCAGATTCAAATCAACAGCTACAGCAGGAATTGGAAGACACCCTACTAAAACCTGATTATCACAGCTGGTGAATTTCAAAAATGCAATCTGGACATGAGGACACTTTAGAAGAATGATCTGCAATAAAGTTCTGTTTTAAACTTGGAAAAAATGATGCCACAGAAATGTATGGAATGCTTCAGACTACTTTTCAACCATCTTGCATGAATCGAGCATCAGTTTTTGAGTGGCATAAGACATTCAAGGAAGGTAGGAAGTCTGTGAGTGATGATGAGAGGTGTGGGAGGAGTAAGGAAGTCAGAACACCAGAGTTGTTTGGCCAAAGGGTTAGGGTTAGGGTTACTATGTGGAGGTTTTAAGGGAGTTCAGGAAGAGATTCCGTCAGAAGACAGCACTCTTCAAATCGGGTCAGTGGCATTTCCACCAGGACAAGGCACCAGTCCACAACTCCATCCTTGTCACAGACTATTTGACCAAGATGGGCATCAAGACAGTTCCTCAGCCTCCCTATAGTCCAGACCTTGCTCCCTGTGACTTTTGGTTATTCCCTAAGCCCAGAGGCTGTTGTTATGAGACAATTGAGAAGATGAAAGAGTTGTAACAAAGCTCATTGACACGCTCACACAAGCTGACTTCCATGGCGCCTTCCAGAAGTTGTTGGAATGGTATAACAAGTGCATTGCAGCCGGAGGAGATTACTTCAAAGGAGACTAGAGTTTCATGTGTGTACTATCAATAAAAGTGCCAATACCAAAAAGTCTGGAAACTTATTCAATGATCCTCGTATATTGCTAGCTAGTCTTGCTAGAAATGCACCAGCACCCCCTCCCTCG
The DNA here is from genome assembly GCA_963585895.1 of Sepioteuthis lessoniana. NCBI lineage: Eukaryota > Metazoa > Mollusca > Cephalopoda > Myopsida > Loliginidae > Sepioteuthis > Sepioteuthis lessoniana. The sequence continues at coordinate 6,582 of CAUZXS010000464.1, forward strand.
CCGAACACCATCCATGCTCATATTAAAAAAGAATTGTCAATCCTGTACTGAGAGGTATCATCTCTTCTCTACAATGGTGGTGTATCTAAATAATACTCTCTTGCATGGCCACTTGTGTATAAAATAATGATGTTACATATTGAGGAAGTTTTTTTATATCAATTCACTTGCTATCTTACCCACTGTGTTTATAGGAGTTAGGTCTGTAGTACCATTACTGTCTGAAGGAAATCTTCCCTCTACAAATTGTAAAAAAATATTTCGTTGGTTGGTTGTATTTTATGGCATATCAACTCTTATAGGTTATTTAATGCCAAATCCTGTTTATACACATATATCAAATATATCTCATAGATGAATAGCTTGTAGGCAACATTATTTTCAAATGGGCTGCTTGAATACTGTTGAATGGTTTCAAGTATTGTTACCTAACACTAATCATTCTATCAATCATTATTTATTTGTTTGCACACAGTTAAATGGTTCCAAGTATTGCCATGTAATTTTAATAATTCAATTTAACAGTCATTTGCTTGTACACAGTTTAATGGTTTCCAGTAGAGTAAATGATCAAATAATTTTATTTGATCTATAGATGAGACCCTAACAGGTACTACTGCTCCAGGTCAGACTGAACCTGGTAATAATGGCAATGAAGGAGTATTCCACATTTTCCAGAGTTTCAGGTTTGGAGTCTTGCAGATGGCTTTGTGTCATATCCAGGATGCTTTTTGTGGAGCGTTTCTTACTCTTCTGCAGAGATACAGTCAGCATATTCTACAGCCCTTGCAGACTGGGCTGTAAATATTTGGGAATTTTATCAGAGAGCTGATCTTAAAATAGAGGAACCAACATGTTTGAAGAGTCTTAATCATTATTTATTTTGCCTCCTTGGGCAGCTTCCCTTTTACTATCATCTTACATGAACCTTAAAATAAAGCAAAAAGAGAATCTTTGCACTGAATATGTACACTATTAATATAATAACTATATACAGATCAAATTATGCTAAGTACTTCATCTGATGATTCCCCCAAAATTTTCTCTTGAATTCTTTTTCTTGTCATTATTTCCAAAATCATCCAATTTAATCTTAAATTTTTTAATACTATTGCTGTTTTTGATCTGATTTGGAAATTTGTTCAAAAAATATATTACTCTATTAGAAAAAATCCAATTGGTTAATGGGCTTAATTTTTGTAATCTGTCTTGACAGTAAAATTTCCAGTTTGTGGAAGGGGATCCACATGGCAAAGTGGTGAATGGTTTAGGACATTGTAGTAAATGAATTTCAACTCCAGTTACTCTATTATGCTCACTTTTGGACAGATTGGGAAAGGTATGAATCTCCTTATCCCTCCAGTTATGGGTTAAATAATACCACAACTGTTCTTCTACAAGGAAGGCTTTGGCATTAAATAACCCATGAAGATTGAATTACCATAAAAAAATTAAACCAAAACCATTTGAAGAGAAATATTTTTAAAATGTCAACTATAATTAAAAATGCCATTAATTATTTTGAAGTTTCAATTAGGTCACCTCTCATTCTTCATTCTTATATATATTTATGGTAAAGTTGTTATTTATAGTAAAATTGTTAATCCAGATTTCTCCAATCTCTCCTCGTAATTGTAATCTTTCACTCTTTTTATTAGTTTTGTCACTTTTTATGTCACTCAATATTACACTCCAATTGTCATGGAGCCGGGGCTTAAGTTTTAGTCCAAAGTGAGAATGATTTGTGGCAGATGAGAATTCCATCAGCATTTGACCACTATTAGGGTCTAACGGAAGTCAGTTGTCAATACCACTATCCGTCCTCTTATTTAGAGGAAAGTCCTTGTCACATAGTAGCTAAAATGCTGAACTGTAATGTTATAGTAAGAAAACTAAACCTCTTATTCAAGCTCTATTATCACACAAATCTATAAATGTAAAGTTTGGGGGCCTTTACAGCTGTCTTGGGTGTTATTGTGCATTCAACATCCATTTATCATCTCTTAAAAATTTCTTTGAAATGTTGCAAAAAGGTTTGTTATTTGTTCCCAAATCCAAGAGGAGCTCGTAAACAGAATGTGTTGTATAGCATCCAGAAAAAAGTGTAGCAACAATGTCTGAAGAAACAGCCACAAAAGTCATGCTTTGTTTGTCACTGTTATAATCTGGAAACTCTAATGTACTTCCCCTCTATTTTTTTTCTTCCAGGGCATTTCATTAGAGTCTAAGTGGTGCAACCATATAGTAGTACTTATACAACTTACAGCTTTAATGAAATCAATTTGACTGGATGCAGTTTAGTGTTGTATCAAGGAAGACAATGTCCAAGTATTTGACATTGGTTGTGAGATAAATGCTTGTGAATGTAAGTTTAATTACAGAAGAAAAAAAAATATATAAATATTATCACCCTTAACTAAAAATTATCTCCCTTGATTTTAATTATCTCCCTTACTCTTTGAAGCCATTTTGATTTGTTCATACACAACTTAATTGTAATTTGTTATTGAAAATTTGGTATTGAAAGGCAGTGACCTTGAAGACTAGTAGATTGTAGAAGACAGCAGTAGATAGTTCGCAAAATGTTTGAAATATTGACCAAATTGGAATGGGCCTGGAAAAGTGGTGATGTTACTTGTTAAGAATGTTAGCATTCTTAAAAAATAGAATCCCAATTTTACTTAATTTGAATACTATATAATGATAATTCACTTGATAATGATCAATATATGTCAAAAGTATTAGAACAATATCTCCTCGCACAAGTATTAATCAGTCTTTATATAGTCGATGACCAATATACAATATATTTTACTTGATGGCAGGAACAGATAAATAAAAAGAAAACTCAGATAATTCTTGTCTGTCATTATTAATAAGATGAACAATTGTTGTCTTTCTCCCCCACCTTCTCTCTCTCTCTCTCTCTCTCTCTATATATATTATATTATATATATATATATATATATATATATATATATATATATAATATATATAAAGAGATAGGGAAAGAGAGAGAGTAATGGACAAAAAAGCAGACTGAAAAAACTGAAATATTTCTTATTATTGCAACAAATTTTAATGAAAGTTCAATGTCTTAGACTAATGTAAGAAGTAATTATTTTCCTTGATTATTGCTATTTAAGTTGTCAAAGTTCCTTTAGTTTTAGTGAAAAGTTGAAATTTTCTAAAAAGAAAATTCTCAAAAATACCAAAAAATAAAAAATTGGCGGAGAATTTTCTTTTCTTTAATTTGATATCCTAATTTGTGATTAGTTCTTGACTAATGACTTTGGATTAGTCTATTGTTAAAATAAATGTTTTCTGGATACAACATTAAACTGCATCCAATGGTTCTAGTGCTCAGAGGAGTTTGTTGTCACTCTTTTTATACTATTACTCCCAGGTCCACTCTGACACAGAAAAGTAATACCTGCTAAAGTCTTATCTTTTAGTCAAATATATATGTTTGAGATAAAGTTTAAAAGGATTTTAAACTACATTAATATATTGCCTCTTAAAACATTTATATTGCAAGTAAGTTTACTTGTTTAAAATGATTGTCAGTTTTATTGATGCATGGTCTCTTCAAACTTTAATATTACAACTAAGTGTTTACCAATTTAAATTGATTATGAAGATACTTTTTTTGTATCAACTATCATTTTTTCCCTAATTTCCATATAAAAAAATAATAAATATTGATTAGCCATAAAACCAACCAACTAAACAATCAAACAACTAAATACTTCTGGTCTTCCACCATAAATAACCAAAGATTTAAAAAAAAATTTGGACAGACAAAAGATCTCTGACAGACAAAAGATCTCTGACCATTGAGCTGGGTTCAAAGTATAATGACTGTGTTTGGTACTGCAGAAGCCTTAATCACACCTATAACCCTATCCTTTATTGTCTCTTAATCTGTGCCATGTTTGTAATTGTTTTTATGATATATATATATATATATATATATATATATATATATATATATATATATATATATGTGTGTGTGTGTGTGTGTGTGTGTGTGTGTGTGTGTGTGTGTGTGTGTGTGTGGTGCCTTCAATAAGTTTCCAGACTCTTTTTGTACAGGCACTTAAAATTTTCATAGACTCTTGAAAATACAGTATGTTATTACTATACATCTTATGAGATGACTGACCAATTTTTATGATTTCAGATTCAAATCAACAGCTAAAGCATCAATTGGAATACACCCTACTAAAGCCTGATTATCACAGCTGGTGAATTTCAAAAATGCAATCTGGACATGAGGACACTTTAGAAGAACGATATGCAATAAAATTGTGTTTTTAACTCGGAAAAAATGATGCCACAGAAACGTATGGAATGCTTCAGACTACTTTTCGACCATCTTGCATGAATCGAGCATCAGTTTTTGAGTGGCATAAGAGATTCAAGGTTCTTCAGCCTTGGTGAGGCAACTAGTCTAGGAGAAGGAAAACTCTGAATTCAAACCTGTTAAACTCCGCTAAAAAATTGACCTTGTGTCATATCCTGCCCGAGCGGAGGGGTTGGGTAAATATGATAAGAGATTCAAGGGAGGCAGAGAGTCTGTGAGGGATGATGAGAGGTGTGAGAGGAGTAAGGAAGTCAACAGACCAGAGTTGTTTGGCCAAAGAGTTAGGGTTAGGGTTACTATGTTGAGGTTTTAAGGAAATTCAGGAAGAGATTCCGTTAGAAGAAGCTAGTACTCTTCAAATTGGGTCAGTGGCATTACAACCAGGACAATGCACCAGTCCACAACTCCATTCTTGTCACAGACTATTTGACCAAGATGGGCATCAAGACATTTCCTCAGCCTCCCTATAGTCCAGACCTTGCTCCCTGTGACTTTTGGTTAATCCCTAAGCTCAGAGGCTGTCTTTATGAGACAATTGAGGAGATAAAAGAGTCTGTGACAAAGGTCATTGACACACTCATACTAGAGGACTTCCATGGCACCTTCCAAAGTTGTTGGAATGGTGCAACAAGTGCATTGCAGCCGGAGGAGATTACTTCGAAAGGGACTAGAGTTTCATGTGTGTACCATCAATAAAAGTGCCCATACGAAAAAGTCTGGAAACTTATTTAATGATCCTTGCATATATATATATATATATATATATATAGCTCTCTCTTCCTTTGTCCCTCTCCCTCTCCTTCTACTTCCTTAACTCCCTCCTTCCCTGTCTTTCTTTCACTTCTGATCATTGCTACTAAGTGTGAAACTTCAAGTAGCAAGAAAAAAATAGGTTTTAGCATTTTATGATTGCATTTTCTCTATCAATTGCATATTGAGCACTATTTCTTTTTCTTATTGGATGTCAATTTTTAGATTGACTGACTGTAATTTTATTATCATATATTATAATAATTTTATATATATATATATATATATATATATACACATACACACACACACACACACACACACATGCACACACACACACACACATATATATATATATATATATATATATATATATATATATACACACATACATACACATATATATAGTAGAATTGTGGAATGTTGGTGAGGCACAGAGAGGTATTGGATAATAAGGTTGATCAATTTGTTAAAATTCCCCAAACTTAAGCCGATTGCATTTATGTACATATAGATGTTTAAGATAAAAAATAATTTTCAGAAGTTAGTGTGAATATATATATATATATATATATATATGTAAAAGAGAAAAATTTGCCAGAAAAAGTTCTTGATGCCAATGTAGTAAAGTAGATATACAACCCAGAAAAATATCAAATTATGAGCACAAAGTTCATTACTTTAAGACTTCTGTTTGCACAATCATCAGACAGAAAAATGAGAAAAATGGCCAATCAGTCCAAGCTTAAGAAGAAAAAAAACATGGTTGTCAAGAGTAAAAATTATGCAGCGAAGTACATGCTGAAAACAAATTGCTGAACAAAAGAAATGAGGTGATATAAAAGTGTTGATATATTGATAAATTTCTCATGTGTCATTTACCACCAGACTAATTCATATTTATTCTCCTTTATTTCAGTAGTCCTATTGATATATTTATTTACGTATATATATATATGTACATTTCATTTATATTTGTGCTTGTTTTCTTGCACATATTGGTGTCGTATGTATTTCCATCTTAACACGTGATTTTACATCACACATTGTACAAATGATTGAACACTTTTCTCACTTGTCCAGTCAGCTGTGGTTGTAGAATACACCGACTGCTTCACTGCAGAGAGGTCAGACCCCCCCCCCCCATCAAGTGTCCTATATATGACACTAAACAATCCGATGGTGAGTTTCCAGTAATGCTGGAGCTTTGGGGAACGCAGAGTACCCCTTTATTGCCATCACTCCCAGGTCCACTCTGGCCCAGAGTGGTATGCACCTGATAAGATTCCTATCTATGGGTTGAATAGAATGAAACCATGGTTTCTTGGGTTTACTCTTTTTTGCATTTAGACTGCATATTTATGCTAAATTGAATTGTTTAAAATAGAACTGTTTTGACATCTAAACTGTGTACTTATGCTAAACGGAATTATCTGAAATCAAACTGTTTTGACATTAACTCTGTGTATTGCCCAGTCAGCTGGGGCTGTAGAATACACCAACTGCACCTCTGCAGAGGGGTAAGACTCCCCTCCCCAATGAAAGTCCTGGATATGACACTAAACAATCTGATGGTGAGGTTCCTGTGATGCTAGAGCTTTGAGGAATGTGGAGCACCCCTTCATCGCCATTGCTCCCAGGTTCACTGTGGCCCAGAATGGTAGCACCTAATAGGGCTCTATCTATGTGTTAAATAGAACTAAATGCATACTTATGATAAACTGAATTGTTTGAATTAGAACTGTTTTACTAAACTGAATAGCTTGAAATAGAAATGTTGTTTAATATAGAACTTCTGTACTTATACTAAACTAAATTAGCTAAATTAGAACTGTTTGAATAAATTGAATAGCTTGAAATAGAAATGTTTTGACAAACTGTATACTCATCCTAAACTGAATTGTTTGAAATTGAACTATTTGCATAAGAATAGATTGGCATTAAATAATCTAAAGAGGTTGATATTCCATAAAACCTAAACAACCAACCAACCAACTTTTTTCACTTTTCTGTTTGATGATTGTGGTAATTTACTAAGCTTTTTGCTTAGATGTGGCACAAAGCCATATGAATGGGGCACCCAATGAGACTCAAACTCACTCGTGTAGGTTTGCAAGTCTAGCTTGCTAACCATTACGCTACCCGAGGTGCCCTTGATGATTGTGAGTACTATATGAAAGTTAAAGTAATGGACTTTATGTTTATGATTTGATATTTTGTACACACACACACACACACACACACACACACACATATGTATATATATATATATATATATATATATGTCTGTGTGTCTGTGTGTCATATAATAAAAATAGAACATTTACATTTAATAAATGGTCCATAAATGTGTATATATATAAATATATATATTACCAACATATATAATATATAAAGAAGATATTAAATGAATGAATACTGAAAATATATTAATGCAAAATATGAAAAATTCTATGATTGAAGCATTTTTTTTGTATACTCATTAACATTTTTTATCTTATTTAAACATGGTTACTTTTCTTTTTCTTTCATTTTTTTTAGCTTTTACTCATTTATTTTTCTTCTTTTTTTCAGTAGAGAATCACACTTCTCATCACCATCCAGTTGCTATGCCTCTCATTGGAGGAGAAATGATTAAAAACGGACAGTGGCCTTGGCTTGTGTCCCTCCAGTCAAAGGTTGTGATTAAGAAATTATTAGGAATACTTCCTGTCTATAGAGAAGCATGGTGTGGAGGTTCCCTAATTAATGACCAGTGGGTCCTGTCAGCTGCCCATTGTTTCTTTGATGACAAGTCAGTATGGATTATTCCTTTCAATTGTAGTTCTATTTTTACATTGATCAGATGAACACACACACACACACACACACACACACACACACACACACACACACACAATATATATATATATATATATATATATATATATATATATATATATATATATATATATGTATATTTAGGCAGCATTTCTTCATTAATGCAAATTTCATTAAACATAATAGACATTTTATGCCTACATATTTTCTTCTGGATCCGTTCGAATTCCCGTATTACTTTTATCGTATTCGGGGGGAATTGATTTAGGTATTGTCCATAGTTGTATGTATCCCTAGTACTTTCTGCCCAACTTTGGGCCATCATCAGGGGAGAATCTATTACAAAAGTGATGTAACTTTTGTTTTAGCAAATTACTACTGTGTAAGAACATCTTTGCTGTTGGAGATTATGGCATTTGCTTTTAAATGTAATTCTGTAAATAGTGCCAGTAGCTAAAGACATTTAAGTACATTAGCACTGGTTTGAAAATTAATTCTATTAAGTGCTGGTTGCAGGTTTCTAATATATAGTGCTTCGAGAATCTGAAGTTTTTGTTTATTTTTTTGATGTTCGAGTATTGTTGTGTTGTCGGTGAGAATTTTTCGTAGTTGTGTTGTTGGGCATGAATGTTTTTTTAAATGCTGAGCTATTGAACTTGTATATATATATATATATATATAGTCATAGGAAAAAGAATACTCATTTATTTCAACTGTGATTGTATCAAGTCTTACTACACATATACAAACACACATACAAACACACACACACATATATATATATATATATATATATATATACATGCACACACACACACACACACACACACACACACACACACTCAAATAGTGAGTAGAATTACAACAGTCCATATGCATTTCAATTAACTCAAAATTTACAATTTAGGTAATATAACTGGATTACAGTAAAAGATCATATATGATGATCAATACATGCACAACTTCCATAAAAAAAATTCAATACCCAAAAGAATTATTCTGATATATATCTTATATGTACATATGTATGAGTACAGGATTTCTAAGTAGTGTTTAACAGCCCCTGTGTGAGATCAAGATTTGACATAAGGTCAAGTTTAATCAAGTTTATGGGTAGAGGCAAAAATTACTTGTATCCCCTTCAGAGTCACATCAGGTCACATTCTATTCCCAGAAAGTATAGTCCTCTGAAGCTGAGCAATATATTTATTATAACTTTGGCAATAAATGATTAGGGTAGATGTTTTATTAATAGATGTTTTATTAGTAGATATTGAGAGATATAATTAGAGGTGGGGGACATGTTTTAAGGTCACATTGAAATTTATTATCTACTACTGTATACTATTGACTGATATATATTTTACTTTGGCAGACTTTTTCCTGATGATGTCAAATGGTTTAGTAAGTTAGTCTTGATATTAGAATTATCATTTAGTAATGCTTTGCTGAAGTTTATTACTTTGGTATTATTTTCATAGTTTCTTATTTCTTTTTGCAATTCTTGTTTCTGTTTCTTTCTGATCCTTTTTGTAAATCTGGGTTCTTGAGGATTTGGGTGAAGAGTACCTTTTAAGGTAAGATGACATAGGGTTCAATTTTGTATTTCATTTATGATAAATAAATAAAAATCTTCTTCTTCTTCTTCTTCTTCTTCTTATTATTATTATTATTATTATATCTTCAGATTATAAACAGATAGGTTGCTAATGTATCTCTTTGTAGAACTCCAACAATAATGTTAAAGAAATTTATGTCTCCATCTGGTGAGCAAACTTTGACTTTTGTGTTTCTATAGAGCATCATTATGGCTTTAACAGTTTCTTTGGGGAGACCATATGCAAAAAGTATTCACTTGATCTTTCCTCAGTGTATGAAATCAAACAATAGTGTTGCCTGGAGAATTTTTGCACAAACTCCGTCAATGATTCAACAGATTGTTAGAATCTGTGATGTTGCAGATTGTTTTCTCCAAAAACCATTCTGATTTTTCCTAAGAACTTTCTCTATTTCTGTTTTAATACAATTATGAAGCAGAGCATTACAAACATTAGCAGCGATAAAAATAAGAGTTATGCCTTTGTACTTCTTGGAGATTCGAACGTCACCTTTCCTAGGGAATGGGAGGATGCAGCCTTTTGTCCATCTGCCCATTGTATTCTGTTTGTATACAGCATTGCAAAATCGAAATAGTAAGTCATCAAATTTCATTGTCTTCCATATTTCAGAGGGTATTTCATTGAGAACAGCGTCTTTTCTGTTTTTAATTTTTTAAATTACTTCATTGAGTTCTTCGAGTAAACTGTCCTAGTTTGATGTCCAGTTGGCTATTGATAATTTTTGTGATAAGTTTATTTGTGACTTTAGAGGAGTTTCCAAGGAGATTCTTGAAATGTTCTTCCACATCTGTATTCATTCTTCTTGGCTAGGTGTTCTTTCTTTTGCTCACTTCATTTACTGTCTGGCATGTTATTCATGATTGTCTATCTTCTACTGAGTTTACTATCTGCTATGCTATTAATGATTGTCTATCTTCTATCCAGGCAGTGTATATATATATATATATACCTAACCTCTCCATATCAGCAGGATGCAACACTAGACCAATTTTTAAAGCAGAGTTTAACAAGTTTTTATTCTGAGTTTAACCCTTGGTGGAGGGAAAATGGTTGGATTCCTACCTTTCCTATAGGTATTAGCACTAAGTGAAATGTCAACAGCCTCAACCAAGATTTAAGCCCTTCCATTACATATATATATATATATATATATATATAAGGAGTATACACACATCCACACACACACTAATATATATATATGAGGTATGCACATATAATGCTGGCTCTAAAAGTTGCAGATAGAGTTTAGAAAGGAAGCTGTAATTTACAAGTTTATCAACCTTTTTGCCGACAAATAAAACAATAAAAATATCATTTTGCCTGCAAAAGGTTTTTAAAAAATTTGAAGTACTTTCTAAATATAGGCATGAGAACAGGCTCTTACTATGTTTCTGATCAATTTTTAGCATTGTCTGTGAGGCAAATTATACTAATAGGAAGAATTTCCAATGTTAGATTAAATTTAGTTCTGCCCTCAGGAAAGTTAAGATCATACATTTTTTCTGAACATTTTTCTCACATCTTCAAAAAGGAGTTAAATACATTTTTATCTCTTTGCACGCCACTGACCTTTCTAAACAGACAGGAACATTGATTGCTAATAATAGTAATAATCATAATTGGCAAAAATAATACTTAAATTTTCAAAACATTTTACTAATTGTAAAAGATTTTATCATAGTTCATTGATTAATTGATTGATTTTAATACTATGTTAACTTGTCTTGAGTTATTTTATGCATTGTGCTTCATATTTACATACACTTTCTGCGTAGTTGCTTTTTTTTTTTTTTTTTTTATACATGGTCCAAGCAAATGGAAATGATTTTTATCAATGTTGACCCATAGATGGGACCCTAATAGGTACTAACATTCCAGGTCAAAACAGACCTGAAAGTAATAGCAATAAAGGAGTACTTCCCACTCCCCAGATCTACAGATGGAGTTTAGTGTTATACTCAGGACTCCCTCTTTTTTTTTAGGGGATCTATCCTTCTGTAGGAGAAAAAGTCAGCATATTCTAAGCCTTTCTAACAAGGTTTATTGTAAATCTAGTAAAACCAACTGTTGCATCTGTAGTTCTTTGTATGGTATGACTTTCCAATTATTAACAGAATTTAGAAAAATCTTACCATTTATTTGAATGTAGAGAGATAGACAATCACTCTTGTTTGTTGTCTGATTGGTAGATTTTTGACTGTCTAATAGTTTTATGGGCTTTATCAATTTTTGGATGCACACTTAGCATAGCGTTTATCATTGGAAATGGAATTAGGGACCACAGTTTAAATCCTGGAGCAGGCTGTTTTTTCTTTCACTTAGTGCTAATCCTCATGGGAAAGTCATGAATTTATCTCTTTTCCTCCCAACTATGGTAAATAGTAGGGCAGACTGATTTCTTTAGCCTTGATAAGGCAACCAGTCAAGGAGAAGGAAATCTCAGATTTCAAACCAGCTTTATTCTACTTAAAAATTGACCTTGAGTCACATCCTGCTCATGGTGGAGTGATTACATAAATATATAGGTTTATTCAACTTATCTAATGAAAAAGACTGGAGAAAGAGCAATTTTTAACATTGTGACTAAAATGATAAGAAAGAATATTCTTAGTTACCTAAATTTCTGAGACAAAGCTTAATGACTTTTATTATTAAGGGTTTTTGGACTATTGTCTTCATCTTCATTGTTATTTCCATAACGTTTCGGCTGATATGTCCTCCAGCCTTCTTCAGGTGTTTGTTAAACTCGAGAACCTACACAGAACTTCAAACTATGTCCTTTGTTGAATCCATGAGGGTCGCCTGTTCTGATTCCATTAGCCATAACCAGGTACAAGTGTTAAGTTATTCCTATATTGTGGCTTGCCTGTTGTCAGGATTGAACCTGCAACCTCCAGAAGATTGTCTCCTTAGAAGCTTAGGGAACCAACACCTATAACCATTACACAATGTGTCCTATATTTAATATATATGTATGAAATAACCAGCAAGAGTTTATATACCATAAAACACAACCAACCAACCTAATCCAAACATCTAACCCTAAACCTGACCCTAACCCTAAACATACTCCTTAAACTTTGCCCTAACCAAAACCATAGACCCTAACTCCAACCCCAATCTTAACCTTAATACATAGCCCTAACAAGACTTTGCTTTTCACATGATGTTAATGATCTCAGGAAATATATGAATCGCACCATTCTTTACTTGGCTGTGGGTAAATAGTTGGACAAACTGGTTCCTTTAACCTTGGTAAGGCAACCAGTCAAGGAAAAAGAAAACTCAAGATTTAAATACTTTATACTTTGCTTTAGAATTGTCCTTGCATCCTGATTATGGCAGAGGAGTTTGGTAAATATATATTTGCAGAGGTTGCCAGACCTTGGAACATTAAGCAATTGCTATTTTTTTTCTAATTTTGAAAATATGTGATACTTTGGCAACATCAAAATGCATGGAAGACATTTTACTTGTTTTACATTCAGAAATTTTTCAGAAATTTTTTTATTTTTCATTTTATGTAAGGGATACCTTTTTGGATAGATTTATGTTTTGAATTTGATTTATATCTCATTGACATGGGTTTATTTTCGAATTAATTACTACCAGAGGCAAAATGAGCCACACAGACACTCAGCAAAAAATAACAAGAGGCCAATGAGTCTGTGGGTCAGTACCGTCTGGCATCTTGTTAGTCACCAGATAACCTAATTGGGCTGTCTAGTTACTACTAGGGTAAGTCAAAAGTTTTGCAATATTTTGGTTAATGCTAATTTATGGGATTATATATCATGGGACTGAAGCAGTTCAAGCTGTGGTTGGTAGAATCATAGTAGTTGATGTGCTAACATGTTGAGTATTGCTTCACTCCATGTATGTTTTGAAAGCCACACAGATGAATGTGCCAATAATCTAATTTGGGAACTTATGCCTTTTCAAGTTTAATCTTAGCCATAACACCATTGAAACAACCAAAAACATTTGTAGTGTGAAAGGTGAAGGTGCAGTTGATCACAGTATGGTAACCAGATGATTCAAGAAATTTTGCTCAGGTTGCAAGAAACTAAATGATCAAGCAAGGTCATTTAGACCTACAAGCATGGATTCCAAGGCAGAGCTAGAAGTCACAGAGGGAAATCTAATGAGTTGCACTGAAAATATTGCAGTCCAGGGTAGTTTATTGTTTTTATTACCTCAAGAAAACCATCAGGGGGCTACTGAATTGTGCCTCACATTACCAAAATATTGCAAAACTTTTGACTCCCTCAATTAGGAAACTTTAGAAATCTACATTATTAGTAGGTGTCTGTATATGTAATTTTATATCAGAAGTTATCAACTGTATAATCAAATTAATAGTACCCTAGTCCCCAGACACTGTTGCTTAGATTTTTGACTTGCTAACCTATTAAAGTTACTTTCCACAAGAACATTTTTTGAGTTGTTATTTGATTAATTAGTCTAGCTGTAAAAATGGTACACAGTTTTATAGAAGAACATTACATGTTACTATTTCAATGACATTATCAACTTGTCAAAATGCATTCTACTTTCACTGCCTAGCTATATTAGTTGTACAATATACTTTTGTTATAGAGGCTCTTGTTAGATAAAGTGGAGTCAGCTACCTAAATTCAACTTCTGAACAAGGCTGTTTGCATTTTACATTGTGCTAAAACCCTTGGGAAAGGTATACAACTAATTATTCTTTCTCCACCTATGGGTAAATAGTAGAGCAGTCTGGGCTCTTTAGCCTTGGTACAGCAACCAGTCTAGAAGAAAAAATACTCTGAATTTAGCCTAACCTTAGACTTGGAGAGGAATGAGCTCCACCAGGCTATTTCTACTCAAGAGTCACTACATGACTAAACTGGGTTATGGGAATGATGAAAGATACTTTTGTTATATAGTCAGATGGTTTGAAAAAGAATAGATCAAGATGAATGAACAGTATCTTTTTATTCTGTTTTTTTTTTTCTGCTGATATATATGAATATATGTGGATGTAAATAGATATTATAAAGAGACCATACCAGTACTACTCACATACTAGAGAGACAAAAAGACAAAGACAGAGAGGGAGAGCATCAAAGAGGTCCTATACCAGATTGACAGTAAAAAAGCAATTCTTCACGCATAGTTGACACTCTGGTTCTTGAGTTCCCATGTGTCTTTTTATGTTTTGTATCACCCATGCATGTATGCTATCTACCCACATTTCTCTACAATTTTATCATGTCATCTTGAATTGAACATCCTCAAAGTTAAATCACCTGCCTTTAAAAATCTGCTTCTCTTCTGGCTAACAATCAAGATGTCTTTTTATCATTAAGAGTATTTGGACTATTATTTGAGAATTAATTTTTTTTTTATTTATTGCGGGAAAAAAAAAAAAGAAAAAAAATTAATTCTCAGATTAAGAAGCCTCATCTCAAAATGATTCCAATTAAAGACAATTGGACTATTATCTTCATTTTTATTCTTTTATTCACAACATTTTGGCCAATACATCTTTGCAAGTGTTTCCTATGTGGCCTACAAACTATTCCTTTATAAACATATATATATATATATATATATATATATATATATATATATATATATATATATAAAAACAAGACTTGACATTAAATAATCCACGAGGGTTGATATACCATAAAACACAATCTCCAACCAACATCATTGATAATCCTGCACATCTAAACATGATTTCTTAGATCCTTTTAAATTTGGTCCTTGAATATATGGGAAAACATTTATTTGTTGGATTTTTTTAAGGGGGTAGGCAGGGAATTTTTAGCCCCCTATAAATTAATGATTTACATTTTAGTTTTCTTAGTTTAATGACATATCAACCTTTGTGGGTTATTTAATGCCAAAGCCTTCCTTGTAGAACAGTAGTGATACTATTTAACCCATATCTGGTAGTGATAAAGGGATTTTACCTTTTTCAAGGGTATTAATTTAAAAGTGAACACAATAGCATAACTGGAGTTTGAACTCCCTTACTATAATGTTGCAGTCCAGCATGTTAGCCATCACATCATCATGGGGACTCTCCTTTTATGAATTAATATCTTCAGTCATGAATTGAAGAATAACTCTGAGTACTCTATCTATATATAACTAAAAGCCTCTTAGGTTTTTATATATGCAACAATGAATTAGTAAAAATGATACATCATAGCTAGATTTCTATTCGAGCAATATTCTCACTTAGAGAATAAACCAATTTCCTGTACAATTTTCAAAAGAATAATAATTTTGTAGGATTTACATTAACACTGAATGTTATTCTTTAATTATCCAAATTCTTGAAATAATGAAGAAAACAACAAAATACTAATTTGAATATTTTACTTCTTCCTAAACAGAAGCATCAATATCATTATGGATCAATATCATGAGAACCCAATAAATCCACAAGTCATGTTTGAATATTTTACTTCTTCCTAAACAGAAGCATCAATATCATTATGGATCAATATCATGAGAACCCAATAAATCCACAAGTCATGTTGTAAAAATTTCACTACTTTAAAATAATCAATTTTCAATTCAGGATATTTGAACGCTTCCCAGTATTAATGATAGTTGTAGTCACACAGAGTTAACTGCACTTAAATTTTAAAGTTTATTCAAAGATTTCTTTAGATTTAAAAGTTACTTTTAACTAAGCATTCAGCATGTTGGATGCATAATACATAAGAAATGAAGATGTTTTCAAAATTGTTTGTATATGTTGACTGTATTAAAATCTATTGTAATGTACCAATTTGTTTTCAAAGTTTATTTATTATTTTCCTTTCATGTCAGATCAGAAGAAATTCCAGCCAAATTTTGGAAAGCAAGAATGGCCTCTGCCTCCTTAAAAGTAAGTTGGAAACACAATCTTTAATGGCTGCCACATGTCAAATGTCTGTTATGTAAGATATATGCAGGATATAGTTTATTTTGCCACTACTTTGAAGTGTTTTATAGTTTAACTGCCTCAAATATACATTTTGAAACCTTCAGCCATTTCGTTTTCCTCTTTTTATGTTTTTTGCCCCCCCCCAATTTTCCTGCCACATTAGTAAGTTTCAGCTGTTTCCTATACTGAGAGCCATTTTTTTTCAAAAGATCATACAATAGTGATATAAGTGAAAGCTTGTAAGCATTTTTGGCTTGAGTGTTTAGGTGTTAATAATAACTCAATTTTTTAAGCTTATATATTGAAGTTAAATACAGCTTTGCTTCTCAAGAAACTGGATTTTTTATTTCTTAAATTATTTGTGCATTTATTCAGAAGTTAACCAAGTTTTCCTTTATTCAAACAAGCCCAATCACATAATTTCATCTGACTCCTCTTCAGATTCTTCCTTTTACTTTTCTGCTGCTGCTGCTGCAGAAACACTGTGTGGAGCTGAAACGGCAGCAGATGCTGCCAACATGGCTAACATTTTTTCAGGATCACTGAGCAGATTTTTTACCAGTTGAGCTTTGGCAAATATAACTTTAGTTTCAAGAGAAATTTCTAATAGATTCCTGAACTTGTTAATTACTATATGTAGAGCAGAAGCCACAGTTGAATAACATTTAAATTTTACCAACTTTAAACCTGCTCAATTAAGTTTCGGTGCCTAGTTGGCTGGGGCTATAGAATACACAAACTGCTTCTCTGCAGAAGGTTTAGACCCACCCCCAGCTTGTGTCCTGGATATGACACTAAACAATCTGATGGTGAGGTTCCAGTAATGTTGGAGCTTTGGGGAATGCGGAAAACCCCTTCATTGCCATTTCTCCCAGGTCCACTCTGGTCCAGAATAGTAGAACCTGATAGAGCTCTATCTATGAGTTAAATAGAACTAAATGCTTATGATAAACTGAATTGTTTGAATTAGAATTGTTTGACCAAACTGAATAGCTTGAAATAGAAATGTTTTTGACAATTAAACTGTACTTACATTTAAACAGCATGCTTATGCTAAACTGAGTTGTTTGAAATTGAACTGTTTTTGACATTGAAACTGTACTTAGACTAAATTGAATTGTTTAATATAGAATTGTTTTGACATTTAACTGTGTGTAAATAAAAAATCTGTACATATACTAAACTGAATTAGCTGAATTAGAACTATTTTGATAATTAAACTGTGTGCTCATGCTAAACGGAATTCTTTGAAATAGAGAATTCTTAGAAAAAGATCATTAAAAAAACATTAAAATATGGTTAAAGATCATCTTTCTTATTACCTGTGACAATAATGAATTGGTTAGCCCTGTTAGCAGAACTTAGAATACACTAACTGTATCCCATTCAAAGAAGAAAGATCCTCACCCCACTCAAGAAGGGATTTCTTGGGTATAGCTCTAAACAGCTTCTGATGGTGAGGTTTCAGTTCTAGAGATCTGCAGAGTGTGTAGTACTCCTTTATTGCTATTACTCCTTCATCTACTCTGACCCGGAGTAGTTCTTGTTAGAGTCTAATCTATGGGTCAAATAGATCTGTTTAAAAATTATTATTATTTGATTGGATCTTGTAAAAAAAAAAAACCTTAAGAAACAACTACACAAAAAAATGTAAATATGAATATACAATGAACATGATTTCCTAACCTCCAGGCATGAAATAACCCTAGATATATTGATATGCTGCTAAAATCAACCAACCAATCATAATTTTGTTAGTGTGTCTGATCAGCTGATATTTGAATATATCTTCTTCAAAACAAATAAGAATGTACAAATCTTTCAATTAAGATATTGCAAATCTAGCTCTTAAAATTTAATTACAAAAAATAATGAAGCAAAGAAAAGAGACTTATATACACAATTGTAATTAACAATGAATTATTTGAATAAATAAAAAATTAGGTTTGTTTAGATTCTACTAGCATTAAATCTAAAAGTAGGTTGAACCACTGGTTTTCTAAGGGGCCAAAAGTTTGTAGGCTGGAGTCACTGAAGGTTAATCATTTGACTAATAATTTTATTGGGAGACAATAGATAATTGTCTTCCTTGGAGTATGGGTGTATCTGTTTGGCAGCTTATGGATTGTCAGATGACAATCTCTCAGAAGTCCATTCTCGTTCTCTTTTGCTTCTGTTTTTTAAAGAGTACAAATGTTGTCTCTTGCCATGATTATGACTATGACTGTTTTACTGTCCATCAATTTCAAGTAAGTCTTTTTCCATTTTTACACTCTTTTTACATACTGATTGTTCATAGTTTATGTATTCTTTTCAATACTACTTGTATGTATGTATGTATGTATGTATGTATGTGTGTGTGTTATGTCTATATTAAATGTTTCTGTAGGAGAAAGTGAGCTTATCTTGTCTTACCTTCTGTTTATGTTGTGTTTGTATATCAAATATATTCTAATGCAAATATCAGTCCTTTGTGAGTAGAAACTTGACTAAATATCTTCCCTACCTCCAAAGCAATTCAATAACTTGATTGGCCTTTCTAGTTACAACACTATTATGTGCTACTGAGAAATCTACTGTACTCCACATTTGTTGTAAGTGAATGTATAAATTGTATATGTCAGAACTTATCACCGGTATCAAATTAATGATAACCTGCCCCCCTATCTCTGTAGTTTGGATTTTCAACTTGCTAACTACTATTAAGCATTGAGAAGCTTTTGGGGAGTTATTTTATTGATTAATGAAGACATAAAAATGATACATGGTTATATACGAGAATACTTATTTACCATATTAACTTGCTCTGGTAATGGACGTAGCAATAGCAATAATATTAATCATAACGTTCACTATATTTAGACATTTAATAGCAGTACTAATGTAATATTTGAAATAATAAGCTGTGATAATAGCTCTTAAATGCAATAAGAACAAATTAGATGGAGACTTGCAGTCCAATTTGGAACAGAATAATATTTTTTTAGAGTTTGCATTAGCATTAAATATTATCTATTAATCATCAAAATTCAAAAATTCAAAGCATTGGATTTTTAAATATTTGACTTTATGCAGATGTTTGTTCATTTGTTTGGTTGGTTGGTTGGTTGGTTGGTTGGTTGGTTGGTTTTATTGCATGTCAAGCTTTTTTGGTTTAATTTAATGCCAAGTTACAGTCTCTAATTATATATAGTACAAAAATGCATTTTCACAATCATTCTAAACAGGCAAAAACTTATTTGTTACAACCCAGTTAACTGGGACTGTATAATAAATAGACTGCATTTTTGCAGAGAGATAAGACCAACCAAAATGAGTGTCATGGATGTAAGACAAAACTTTGGTGAGGCTTCAGTCCTGGAGCTTAGAGGAACATGGAGTACTCCTTCATTGCCATTACTCCCAGATTCACTCCATCCCAGAATGATAATCCCTATTAGAGTTCCATCTCTGGATTGAATAGAAATATGGGATCATTTGCTAAACTTGAAACTATTTAACTGTGAGCCAACAGATGACTGTTCCATTGAATTATTAGTATTAAATAGCAAGTCTTGGAACCACTTAACTGTGTGCAAATAAAACTACAAGTGTGAGAAAGTAATACTAGAAACCTTCAACTGTGAGCAATTAAATGAGCACTGGCTTATTTAAAAATAATGTTACTTACAAACTATTCATTTGTAAATCATATATATTTAATATATATGTATAAACAAGATTTGGGATTTAATAACCTTCAAGAGTTGATATTTGTTAAAACACAACCAACAACTTCTTAATTACAATATGAATGGTTTAAGAGCTTAAAGTATTAATTTAGTTTGAAATCATTTAAAATATTATTTCAGCATTATGTCAATTTGACTTATAGATAGGATCCTAACTGACACTGAAGTATCAGGACAGAATGAGTCTAGGAATAATGGCATTAAAGTGATGACTACACATTTTCCATATCTCCATAATGGAAGCCTCAACACCAGATGCAGTTTAATGTTATACAATTGATCACTTTTAATTCAAATTAGTTTTTGATTATGAATTTTAGATTCTGGTTGATTAATGTAGCTTTTTTACCCAAATTCTGATATCACTATAAAGGTTTCAATATTACTCCAATGTTTGGTTTCTTTGGTTTCTTTGTTAGATGGCAAATCAACCTTCATGGGTTATTCAATATCAAAGCTATCCTTGTAGAAGAACAGTAGAGATTCTATTTAACCAATAGCTGGAGGTGTGGATAAGGGTATTAGTCTGAAAGTGAACATAGTAGTGTGACTGGAGTTCAAACTCACTCACTACAATATTGCAATCCAGCACATTAGCTACTACACCAAAGGGACTCCTCCTAACTTAAATGTTACCATTTAAATCATATCATTAAATTGGCTTAATGAGTAGAATGTTTGCCAATGGCCCAGGAGACTGGGTTTCAATCTCAGGTCGAGTGATAACAAAGACTCAAAAAATGTTACTTGATGCCGCCTTGCTTAACACTCAGCATTATAAGTTAAGGATCAAAAGTAAAGTGAAGCAATCCAGGGAATGAAGTAGTGCCCTTCCCTACACCTTGGTGTGGTAGCTATTGAAAAGGGAGCCTTCGGGTCACCCTTAACTAAGGTTACCAACTTTACTTTATTAACATATATAGAATTTTTTCCTTTCCCCTAAATGCACTGTCTAGCTATATCAATTATGCAATATTCTTTATATATCATAAATTTTCACTTTTTTCTAGAATCATAGCTTAATGGACTAATTCTAGATATTTACCACTACAGTAAGAAAAAAAACGAAACACCCTGATTTGCAGCATACTTGAAAAAATAGCATATGTACATTATTTTGAGTGTGTAATTAAACAAGAACCCCCAAAACTGTGGATAATTAAGATGAGAGGGTTTTTTAAAAATTAAAAATAATTGTTCTTTCAAATAAATCAAATTTTAAAAAAAAATTTGGTCAAATTTTAGAGTAATAGACATTTCATCTATTTTTTTTTACTTAATTTTATCAATATTAAATGAACCTAGATACTAATGATAAATTGAGATTAAATATAGATTTTGATCAACCAGGAATTATTTGATTCTTTTAAACACAATACTTTTATGTTTTCTACTAGTCAATATGTTAAGTGAATATAATCAAGAAGAATTTCTATTTTCTGGTCCTAATTTAGTTTCTGTGGATGACAAAATTTCCATCACCACCACCCAAAAAAAGAAAACTAGCCATTTTCTCTCTTTGAAGGGCCTATAACTATAAAAGTACATGAAATTGAAGTAAACTGTGATGAAAAATGTTTTCTTTGTGTATCAGTTACCAGAGACACCAAATATCTTTTTAAGATGTAAAGTTACAAAGTACTAAATTTGGCAAATCAGGCTACTGACATGTGGCACAAAAACGCAAACAAATTTCAAGAGGCCATAATTCCTGAATTAAAATTATTAATAATAAATAATTATTATAATAATATTAATGATTTTAACAGTAATTAGAGTGGCACTATTCAGAATAAAAAATATTTAAAAATATTAAGAAATTAAATAAAGACTGAATTTTAATTTTAGGTGGAAATCAAATAAAACCTATAAATTTTTTTTTAACCTAACAAAATAAGTATGATATTAGTAATAGTGTTTATTGCCACATTTTCCTTAATAAATAGAAAATAAATAAATAGAGAGATTTTTTCCTTAAAATATAATAGGTTAATTTATTGACAAGATTTTAGTTGCTGAGATTCTTGTGAGTTGTGTAAAAAATTTACATCCATTTTTGACACTAACTTCTAGCCCATGTCTTTTTGTTCTCTCTTTTTTATATACAACTGAGAGTCCATTGAAAAAAATGTAAAGAAATTTTTCTCTCCATTGTGTAATGGCTATCTGAAGAAGCTGGTTTCTCTTTGCCTGCTGAAATAAATTTATTAGAGCCAAATGATGGCTTGTTGAATTTTTTCAATTATATGGAAATTAGCTCTGTAGAAAATTTATATATCAATTATCATACATTGAGCGCTCCTGAAGATTTATTAGAGTCCTCTAATAAATTCTCAAATAGAATCATTCCACACTCATCTTCTTTGGATATTTTATATATAAGGCTTAGAATAAGATACAATGGTAGACAAGATTGAAAATTAGATTAATATGTTTTCTATAAGAATAACTTCATTGTTTATGAAATTTTATTATACAAATATCAAGTGTTATCATGTGTACTCTGCATTTTTTCTAAATAACATTACATTTCTGATGAAGGGATCCTTATAGGGAATCATGTCAATTAGATTTCCACACTGTCTTCCTTTTCTCACATATATATATATATATACATACACACAAAGAATGCACATGTGCTACACTTTGATTCTTGTATTTATTCATCTTCTCATGAAGTCAAGGAGGAGTCCTACTGGTATAATGACAAAAATGCTGGACTGCAACCTCAAAGTAAGTAAGTTTGAACTCCATTCATGCTATTACGTTCACTTTTGGACTAATATCCTTGTGAAAGGTATGGGCCCCTTTATCCTCAAAATATGGGTAAAATAGTATCACTACTGTTCTTCTAAAAAGATGGCTTTGGCATTAAATAACCCATGAAGCTTGATATGCCATTAAACAAAGAGCCCACACCAACCAAACCATGAAAACAAATTTGACACAATTTTGGTTTAATGTGGAGTCCCAGATGCATATCTGTGAGCCAGTATAAAGTTGCCTTGTATGATACACACTGTATCAAAGAATAAATAAAATATTTTTTGTTAGGCTAAGAACTTTTAAGCTCTCCCTCATACATATATAATGTCACACGTAATATTTTACTTATATAATTTACATATCACTTAGTTTTTATAATGTGATATATATAATGCAATATATAAAACGTTAGGGAATTGGAAGTATTTCCTTTCTGTCTTATATTGCTATTTTCCCTATAATATTTCTGTATTTGGTTTAGAATTTAGCAAATTATTTGAGTGGGTGAATTGTTTATCAGCATATCTGCCCTGAGAGGCAAATAAATTAATTCCAGATTTGCAGTCACAAAATTAAAAAAAAAAGAAAAAGAAATTTTTTATCTGACTTACAGCTAGTGTACCGTGGTGACATCTTCTCGGATAACCCCACAGTCTATGCAACATTTGGGTAAAGCAGAAATCTCAATGATAATAATTTAAAAAGTTCAAATGTTATATAAAAAAAAATATTCTTTTGTTTGTTTTTATGAACGTCAGATTCAAAATCCCGAAAAAAATAATTTTCTTTTTTTTAAAATAAAATAAAGAATTTTAGGAGCCATATAAATCTAAATTAGGTGGCACTTCAAATCTTTTATTTCATATATGTAAGACACAAGTGTACAAAGGGGTGTCCTCATGGTGTAATGGTGTAACCATTACACTGGACTGCAGAATCATAGCAAGCAAGTTCGAACTCCAGTCTCGCTATAACGTTCACTTTTGGACAAATACCCTTGGAAAAGGTATGAACCCCCTTATCCTCCCAGCTATGGGTTAAATAGTACTACTATTGTCCTTCTAGAAGGATAACTTTGGCATTAAATAACCCATGAAGGTTGATATGCTATTAAACAAAGAAAACAAACAAACCATCAAGTGTACGAGGGTCAGTTGAAAAGTTCTTAGACTGACCAAAATACTCTCATAGAATGTGACCAAATGAGTTAATCTTCTCCTTGCAGTCCACACACTTCTTCCCTCAATGTTGGAGTGCTTGGATCCCATTAGTCAAAAAAGTCATCAACAGCAGATATAGCATCATCAAATGAACTTTTCAGCCCATAAACTTTTCAGCCCATGAACTTTTCAGCACACTCTAGTATTGAAGAGTTGACTGGCTGGTTAGTTGGTTTTATTCTTTGTCAGCATCTGTGGCTTTTATCAAAATGACTGATGTATATAAATGTATTTTACCATCCCAATATAAGATTTAGCATAAGATTTATCATACTTGTAATATAGAAACGGGATGATGGTTATTGTTGTAGGAAGTGGACTTAGCTACCTTTGTTCAAACCTGAATGAGGATGTTTGTAGTTCCCTTAGTGCTAAGGAGATAAAAGATACATCAGAGGAAGAATCAAGATCATCCAGTCATAGCACTGTTAAAACAGCTAGAATACTTAGAAGAATCCTGGAGACCTGAGGAGATTTGCTGTCACTAAGACTTTGAGAAAAACAACCAGTTAAAACTAGTATGAAAAGCTCATAAGGAATAATAATAATAATAATAATAATAATAATAATTATAATAATAATAATAGGTTGGTTTGGTTTGATTTTATAGCATATCGCCAGTTTAATGCTAAATCCTGTTTTTAAATATATATTAAATATATGATTTGTAAACACATTTTGTAGATACACACAGTTAAATGATCAAACTTTTCTCTTTATAACAATTCAATTTAGCCCAAGTCAACAAAGTTAAATGGTTCCAAGTATTGATATTTATCATTATCAATTCAATTAATCATCAGTCATTTGTTTACATACAGTTAAATGATAAAACAGTTCTATTTCAAACAATTCAATTAAGCATAAGTCATTTGTTTGCACACAATTTAAATGTCAAACAGTTCCATTTGACAATAGATAGGACCCTATCAAATGCAACCACTCCGGGTCAAAATGGACCTGGGAACAATGGCAATGAAGGGGTCCTCCGCATTCCCAAAACTCCCTTATCACTGGAGTCTTACTATAAGATTGTTTAATGTCATATCCAGGACACAGCAGTGTGGGGAGTCTTACTCTTCTGCAGAGATGCAGTCAGTGTATTCTACAGCCTTATTAACTGGGATAAATAATAATAATAATAATAATAATAATATTAATTATC
Organism: Sepioteuthis lessoniana; assembly: GCA_963585895.1. Classification (NCBI taxonomy): domain Eukaryota; kingdom Metazoa; phylum Mollusca; class Cephalopoda; order Myopsida; family Loliginidae; genus Sepioteuthis; species Sepioteuthis lessoniana. Next base: position 31,935 of record CAUZXS010000464.1, read on the forward strand.
ATTATCATTATTATTATAAATCCACAGATATATGAACCAGAGGACAAGAAAACTAATGATGATGCATAAGGCCTTACATCTGAGAAATGACATAGACAGACTATCCATGTCAAGAAAAATAAGAGGAAAACAACTCATAAGCATTGAAAATAGCAAGGTTGTATCAATACAAAAACTCAAAGATTACATGAAAAAGATCAAAGAAAGACTTATTATAGTGGCCAAAACAGCACAGATGACATAATGATCAACAGAACAACTAGAAAATGGAAATGAGAAGAAAAACAACTGTGTGGATATTTCAAGTGACAAACAAGCAAAATCTCAGATGAAAAGACTTGGACAGGGCTGTGGAGAGGAAACTTTAAGTGAGAACCTGAATCTATTCTAATAGCAGCACCAAACAATGCCATAAAAAAAGAGACAAATACTTTGGTCTGGCCTGAGAACTAAATAAGCCGCTATGGAATATGAAGGTGATGGTGATACCAATTCGTATTGGTGCACTTTGAATAATCCCCAAAAGGCTAGAGGAGTTGAAAATCAAGGGATGATTGAAGACCATCTAAACTACAGTATTGTTGAGGTCAATCAGAATACTTAGAAGAGTCCTGGAGACCTGAAAGACTTGCTGTCACTCAGCATCCACTGAAAGACCATCAGCTAATGGAGTAAAATTATATGAAACATGAAGGGGATGGTAATACCAATCGTAATTGGTGTGCTCAGAATAATCCCTGAAGGATTTGTAAAGAGACTGGACGACTTGAAAATAATAGTGCAAATGGAGGCCATCCACACTGCAGTATTAGATCAGCTAGAATACTGAGAAGAGCCCAAGAGATTTGAGGAGATATGCAGTCACTTAAACTCCAGTGGAAAACCATCAGTTAATATTAGTGTGAAAAACTCTCAAAAGAGTAACAATAACAATAGGCTACCAGTTAATACAAGTGTAAAAACTTGAAAGAAGTAAAATAGTAATAGGATAATGGACCTTATATATCTTACAACAATCCGTTTACTTCAACTGCCTGTGTTGAGGAAAAAAAATCTTCCACTGCCTTGTAATTATAGACTCAGGAGGGTGAAAAGCTAATGGAGTAAACCATACAGAAATCTGTGGGAGACTCAAGAGGAGTCAAGTGGATTGCTTAGGAGAACCCAAGGTGAATATATATATATATATATATATATATATATATATGTGTGTGTGTGTGTGTGTGAGTGTGTGCATTTGTGTATGTATATATGTTGGTATATATATTATATGTGTGTGTGTGTGTGTGTGTGTTGTGTGTGTGCTTGTGTAGTCACATCAATAGCATAGTATTACTGACACTATGTAACCCATTATCACATGTTGCAAGGCTGAGTGATTAGTAACTAACCTCCTCAGTCCAAACAAGTTTGATAGATGAGAAAGATGTTTAGACACCCAGCAGAAAAAATAAGACTTGTCAAAGAGTGGCTAAAAAACCCTCTTGTCAGGTCAATGGCCATCTAGCATATATGTACTGCAAGGGAAAAGAAAGGCATCTCTAATATACAAGAAGTTCTGCATGCAAGTAACATTCTGCATTTAGTTTCACACACATGCGCACACATATAACATCTGCCTATCAACTGATTGTTTGGTTTGTTTGGTTGGTTTTATGGCATATCAACCTTTGTAGGTTATTTAACGCCATATCCATTTTTATGTAAATAATCTGTCCTATTGAAAACAGTTCAGTTTAGCATGAGTACAATTTAATTTCTATTTCAAGCTATTCAATTTATTCATACAGTTCAATTTCAAATAGGTTTGGCTTGTTTGGTTTTATGGCATATCAACCTTTGTAGGTTATTTAACGCCAAATCCATTTTTATGTAAATAATCTGTCCTATTGAAAACAGTTCAGTTTAGCATAAGTACACAGTTTAATTGTCAAAAACATTTCCATTTCTAACTATTCAAGCAGTTATATGTAATAATTCAGTTAAGTGTAAATACAGTTTTAATGTCGAAAAACAGTTCTATTTGAAATAATTCAGTTAAGCATAAGTATGCAGTTTAAGTGTAAGTACGGTTTAATTGTCAAAAACATTTATATTTCAAGATATTCAGTTTACTCAATTCATTTTAGCATAAGTATGCTGTTAGTTCTATTTAACCCATAGATAGGGCCCTATCAGGTGCTACCACTCCAGGCCAGAGTGGACCTGGGAGCGATGGCAATGAAGGGGTACTCCACATTCCCCAGAGCTCCAGCACTGCTGGAACCTCACCATCAGATTGTTTAGTGTCATATGCAGGACACTCGTTAGGGGGGGTCTTACCCCTCTGCAGAGGTCCAGTCAGTGTATTCTACAGCCCCAGCTGACTGGGCAATCAACTGATTGTGGAAACACATCAAACTTAGAGTAACAGAAAATAGCATAAGACTACAATTGTTCCATAGTATAGATATCTCTCTCTCTCTCTCTCTCTCTCTGTATATATATATATATATATATATATTTTAAAACATTTAAGACTTCATTTTTTCAAGCCTAGTGCCATCTCTCAACATCTTAAATCCCATTAGTGCCCACCTCTTAATACAGAAAAATCCCAACTAAGAACACCCTCATATTACACAAAGAAAGAAAGAAAAACTCTAAATTTTTGAAAATCTATATGCAAAGATTAACAAACCATCCTTAAACACAATCAACCATATTCTAATCTGCCTATGACACATTTCTCCTCCTCCCAGTCCTCATATCTCCAGTAAAAAAAACTCTAATCATACACAATCTTCAGTAAATTCCCTTCTCATTTATTCTACTCCTACTTTCACATATATAGATGACATTATTGTAGACATCATTTGTTCCTTCACTCCTCTGAAGATGGCCCAAATGGAACTAAAAGTACAGGGTATCTCAAAATTGATGCAGCCCATTAATATGATAATGATTTATTACCGAGATAAGCACAGTGGTGGTCATTTGGAACATGTCTTGTAAAAAATGCATCCTTTGAGCAAGAGACATGAAATCAATGTTTTTAATTGTTTTAAAATCAGCTTCCAGGACATGCAATCTTTTTTGAGTTTCTTGTCTCAGTAATAAATCATTATCATATTAATAGGTTGCATCTATTTTGAGACAGTTTTGAATGATTTTGTCATCAAAAAAGTAGTGATGCAAAATATTTTTTCATCTCTGGTCCAAGCCATTATGATTGAGGATTGTTGTTGTAATATATTATTTTCAAATCTGAAACAAAGAAGAACATAACATTATTATTAATAGAGTTATCAGCAGTCACATGGGTCCTATGTATATTAAAACATCCTATACTTGGGAAACATATGGTATCTTCCAAAATTCATTCTATCTTAAAGTCAAAAGACTCATTCAGAGACTTGAATAGATTGAGGACAGAAGAGGCAGACACAGAGTGTCTTTCCTATTTAAACAAACATGCTTAAATGAAAATATGTTGCCTATATATATATATATATGTTGAAAAGATAGATTTATAGTGAATCTGACAGTATGATAGAAATATGTGGCTTTCTTTCATCTTCACAAACATCTTTTCAAAGTTTATGAAGATGAAATAAAGTTGAATGAAATATCACACATCTAAATTTGAGTTAAGTGTTTGATTTATCTAACTTCCCACATATTTCTATCATATATATATATATATATATATACACACACAAACATGAGGTGTGTTTAAAAAAGTATCAAGACTAAAACTGTATTTACTAAGACAGAAATGAGTCATGAATAAAACATTAATTTTCTTTTAAAATTGTCCTGCATAGCATTCAACACACTTAATCTATTGGTCTAAGCATCTCTGAAACTTTTCTTTTGATATTGTCTGAAGCCATGTCATCATATTTTTTTAATGTTCTCCATATCCTCAAATCCTCCCCTTGAGATGAAATTTCAGTTTAGAAAGACAAGTAAAAGAAAATATTCTTAAAATGCTTATTAAAAAAAAGAATCCCCACTGTTCGTAATTAAAAAGAATTTAAATTACCGTATACTATAATAAATTCAAAACCTCCAACTTAGTTATTAACAATAATTACTCTCCTCGATTAGATTTTTGCAAAAAAACAAATGTTATATATCAATCTAAATGTCCTTTAAGAGATTGTATCTCTGTAAACAACAATATACATGTTTGTTTAACTTCAACTACCCAATTGAGATGACTCACCATGCATCTTTCCAACACCAGTTCAATAGCCCAACATCTAAAAAACATTTCTGCCCAACAATTGAATTTCAAAAAATTCTTATCAGTAACATAACAATATTAGAGCAACAAAATAACAAACAAAGACTACAGATTCTCAAAGCCGTACATATTAGAAACAAACATCCTGAACTCAATAAAATTAACTTTGAATCCAGTGCTAATGTACTCAGATCTTTTTCACTGCTGCTATTTATAGAATCAAATTTCAAAACAAACGCCACAACAGTACACTAGTATAAATCATAAATGCTTAATTCTTAGAAAGTATTAATGTACATGCAAAGGTTATATCGCTTTTGCAATAAACTTCTGCCTGATAATGGCTCAAGACGAAGCTGAAAGTACTTGGGAACCAATTAATTATGGAAGGTTTATTAACCAATTCCAGACGGATATCATAACATCAATATGGTAACTCAAAAGGATAAATACTAAAATATGTAGATGAAAAATGTCTGTATAGTTTAATCAAATATATATGATGAAAAATAAATGGAACAGTGGATGTTCTAAAAACACAAACAACAGTTTCAGTTCAGAATATTTTGTTCTTATATATTGAAAGAAATTTTTCAACTGATAAAAATAGGTTTTTTTCTAAAGTTTAGCAAAAAGAGGAAATAGATAAGAGTGTATAACTGTGAATATAAAAGGGGGGTAGGGTCTAAAGACAAAAAACAGAAAAGGGAAAAGGGGAATAGATCTAGGATTGAGTGGGGGTAGGGGTTGTTGGTTTTGACTTAATTTCAGTGAGAAAAAAGAGAGAGATAATATAAGGAAAGGGGAGGTCTTGAGAGGAAGGAATGGAAGAGAAGTAAAAGGGGAAATGGAGACATGCATGCTTGGGTGGTGGAGGTGGATACCCAAGCACTTCCTGTCTAATCAAAAAATCATATTCCAGCTTAAAATACTAATATTGCAAATGATATTTTTGCTATTCTAACTTACCATACTCCTTCATCTATTATGCTAACAAATCAAAATTTTATTTTCTTCGAAATGCAATGATGATGATATTTTGCTCTTTAGTTAAAATCATCACCACATGCACACATACACACACACATACACACACACACATGAATATAAAAAAAAACAAATAAAAATTTTTTACTCAGTCAATCTGTCATGACTTTGACTACATATCGCATCTCATATGTCCAGGAGACAACCTCAAATTTGTCACGTGGCACATGTATCTTCATACAGACACATAATAAATATCACTTGTACGTCCACACACAATAATACGCAAATATAACTTACACATACATACACACACACACATAAAGAGTTGTACACAATTCTTACATTCTTTTGACTATTTTTCAATTTTTTCAATTTCTTCAATATCTTTTATTCTCTGCCTGATGTCGTTTATAAGACGTCCTGAAACCTGTGGTAGCAGACAAGCTTCCATGCTATTTAATATATATAAAAACTAATATATTTTGACTTATTATTATTATTATATAATAGCTCTATCACAGATATTGAGCACTCTCCAAATTATATTGCATTTGGTCTGCCACAAACCCACAAAGTGAGATAGTGACAGCCAACACTGTGATAATATATATATATATATATATATATATATATATATATATAAAATTCTAAGATTATATATATATATATATATATATATACATATTTCACTTATTTTATAAGCTAATAACTTCTGCAACCCAGTCTGCTGGATCTGTAGAATATACTAAATGCGTTTCTTTAGAAAAGTAAGACTTCCCCTAACCCCGTCAATGAGTGTTCTGGATATGACACTAAACCATCAGATGGTGAGGCTTCTGTTGGAGCTTTGGGGAATGTAGATTATCTTTTATTGCCATTACTCCCAGGCCCACTCTGACCCAGAGTAATAGTATCTGCTAGAGTCCTATCAATTGGTTAAATAAAACTGTTTAACCATTTACTTGTGTGCAAAGAAATAATTGATGTTAAATTGAATTGTTAGTGTTACATTGCAATACTTGAAACTATTTAACTGTGTGTACATGAATGAGTAATGTTGAATTGTATTAAGTATTTGAAACCATTTAACTGTGTACAAATAAAATCCTTACTATTAGCAATACTTTAAACCATTTAACTGTGTGCAAACAAATGACTAATATTGCATGGCATTATTCATGTTTGATAGCAATGCTTGAAACTATTTATGTGCAAACAAATGAGCATTGAAACATTTAAAATGTTATCTACAAACTATTAATTTACAATTCATATATATATATATATATATATATATATATATATATATATATATATATATATATATGTATGTATGTATGTATGTATGTATGTATAAACAGGATTTGGCATTAAATAACCAGCAAGGGTTGATATGCCATAAAACCCAACCAATCAGTCATAACTTTTGTTTGGATGAGAATCTAGAATCACTGTGCCTTGTGAATGATTCAAGTGTCACTTCCAAGCACTGTGATTGTCACAATAAGGGTGGTAGTAGCCCCTCCCCGACACTTAAAATCACTTGCATCTCACTGTGATGTGAATTAATTTTTATGTGCAAATTCTTACAGTGTAAATCATTTTAACTTGCCACCCTACTGTGCCATTTATACTTTTAGCACACCTCAAGACAAAATGGATGGTTTCCACCCTGACTTGGTAAAGCACCAGCCCCCAGCACTTAAGTGTTTACTTCTGAAGCTTCTTTACCCTCATCTCCTTCCCCTCAATTTTTCTAATTAATTCTCCCTTAATAGGTTTCTTTTTCAAAAAAACTAATTAATTCAAACTGTTTAGCCACAAATGCTACATTTGAAAACACTAAGTTTTACGTACAAACAGAATAATATATAAGATAATCAGTTCAAATGGAATGAGTTTTTAACATTTTTATTCAACCAGAGATTTCATGAATTCAGTTATATTGTATATGTCTGAAAGGATGAAATCTAAGTTCATGTCCATTTGTCAGGGTTTAGAATACTCTGACTATATTCCCTGTAGTGGAGAAAGAACACCTTTAAAAAAAAACAGGGGTGTCTTGGGTATGACACTGGATGCAGCTGATAGTGAAGCTTCAGTTCTAGAGATCTGAAGAGTGAAGGACACCCCTTTTATTACGATTACTACCAGGGCCACTCTGACCCAGAGTGGTACTACATGTTAGGGATCAAATAGATCGATTTGAAAATTATCGTTATTTGATAAGACCATGTGCAAAAAAAATGTCTTGTGGAATAATTACAAATTATGAACATACAATGAACATGATTCCCAAATCTCTAGGCATAGAATAACCCTAGATAGGTTGACATTTAAATCAATCAATCAATCTCTTCAAGTTCTGGCCATGGTATATAATTCTGACCAATGAAAAAATACAACTCAACTGAAAAAATTGTTTTTGAAAACAAAGGTCTTGAAAGTTAATGTTTTCAGTTTATTACTGGCACAATTGAATGAATAATAATTTAAAAAGAGGAATATAAAAGAAAAACAATTTTATTTATAGAAATATCAGACAGTATGAATATATTATACATATCAATGATATTTCTTAAGTACAACTCCTGTCAGTAGTTTGTTCTAAATATTATATACATCAGTTGTATTTTTTGTATATCACATGCACCAATAGTATTTCTTCCATATTATTTATATCTATAGTAAACTATAAAAAAAAATATAAATTATAAAAATTATTACTATAAAAAATGATGCAAAGTAAAAATAATACATCAAAATTAATATTTGGAAAGTCCAAGGAATCAAACTAAAAAATAATCTTTTATTAAAATCCCTTTTGAGCTGTTCAAAACTTAGAAATATTTAAATGTGTCAGAATGAAAATTAAATTACTTACAAATTCTTTAATGTTAATACTACAGACAGTCTTTTAAAATTTTTGGAATAAACTAATATTTCTTGAAAGATATTTTGAAATTAGAACTTTTGTGTATATTTTCCTCTGTATTATAAAGAGGAGGTTTAAACTTTCTTAAACATTTCCGCCAGGGAATAACAAGAAAAATTTCCTTAAAGTTTGGTTCAAATCCTTTCTTGAGTCATCAAAACTTACCTCCACCCTCAACTGATATAAAAGGAAAAAGATTCAATGATTGATTCATTGATTTTAATGGCATGTCAACCCATTAAGGTATATTTAAGCAAAAAGTTTAGGGAATCACATTCACAGCTACATTTTTGTGTTGCTGTTTCTTTAGAGTTTTTTGTACATTGTTCTATCGAATACAAATAATTTTTAAACAGATCTATTTGACTCATTGATAGGATCTTAACAGGTACTATCATTGTGAGTCAAAATTGACTAGGGAATAATTATGATGAAGGGGTACTCCACACTATCCAGATCTCCATCAGATGCAGTTTAGTGTCATACCCAGGATACCATTTTTTTGTTGGGTTTTACTTCTCTGCTGGGATTACAGTCAGCATATTTTAAGAACCACTGACAGAACATCAAAAGGACAAAGAAGAGGTTTCAGGAGGCAAAAGTGGCAGCAGCAGTAGTTCAGGATGAACCTTTGATTGATGAAAAAAGCCAATCCTTTTCTCTTCTAGAATTTTCATTTATTAAAGAAAACAAAAGAAAGTCTTTTTCAATATTTCCAAACATTTAAGGCATTCATGACATAACAGTTATCATCATAAGGAGTTGTAATTTAATGTAGCACAAGGCCAAATGAATGGGGCACCCAATGAGACACGAACTCACTCTTGCAGGTTTGCTAGTCAAGCTTGCAAACCATTACACTAGCCGAGGCACCCTATCTTCATCAGAAGTAGACTTAGCTACCTGAGTTCAAATCCTAAATGAAGCAGTTTGCATTTCATGTAGTGCTAATATCTTTGCGAAATATATTCTCCCTTCGGCTATGAGTAAATCATAGAGCAGACTGGGGTCTTTAACCTTGGTATGGTAACTAGTTTGGGGGAAGGAAAACTAAATTTAAACTTTACATGGAGACAAATGGGCTCTGCCAGGCTATTTCTACCCAACACACTCTACATGAGTAACACCCCCACAACCAAACCAGGTTAGAGATAAATCTTTTTCTTGTAATTTCTATTACCAAACAAAAGAAGTCTCTTTTAACCTGTATCATCAAACTAAAAAAAGAGTCTTCTGCCAATTTCACATAACACCATTATTTGCATTCAACTGAATTCCCTGAATTCTATTTGTTTTGAACCACTTGCCTGACAAATTCCAACACAGACTTCTTGCCACCAAGAATTTCTTCCTTTAAGGATTCTTTATCTACACCTCTTTTTTCAAGCCAAGTACTGCCTTCCCAGGCTCTCAACAAACAAGTTATTGAAACCTTTAAAACTAACTTTAAATCATTCTACTTTGAGAAATTTTTTCTACTTTAATATTTGACCTTGATAGAATATAAACTACTCAAGGAACAATTTGTGCCATAAGCTCACCCAGAAAATCTTCGTTTCAGGATGAGAGGCAAATGTAGCATAATCTTTTTAAATAAATCCTTCTAATAATTTAAAATCAATATTGATCTTGAATTTTCCTTTTTATTATAACCCATTTTTATGTAAAATTTTGTACAAAAGAATATTCTAATACATTTCTCAAAAGTTTATTCAGGAATTGATAGAAAAATCACACTGATATTATATTAGTATAGTAGTATTTCTCATATACTAAGTACATCAGTCATATTTGTTACATATTATTTAAATCAATAGTATTTCTAATATACGAGCATCATTAAATAAGTTTCCAGACTTTTTCGTATGGGCACTTTTATTGATAGTACACGCATGAAACTGTAGTCCCCTTCAAAGTAATCTCCTCCGGCTGCAATGCACTTGTTGTACAGTTCCAACAATTTCTGGAAGGCCCCATGAAAGTCCTCTTGTGTGAGCATGTCAATGACCTTCATCACAGCCTCTTTCATCTCCTCAATTGTCTCATAACGACAGCCTCTGAGCTTAGAGAATAACCAAAAGTCACAGGGAGCAAGGTCTGGACTATAGGGTGGCTGAGGAACTGTCTTGATGCCCATCTTGGTCAAATAGTCTGTGACAAGGATGGAGTTGTGGACTGGTACATTGTCCCAGTGGAAATGCTACTGACCCGATTTGAAGAGTGCTCACCTCTTCCGATGGAATCTCTTCCTGAACTCACTTAAAACCTCAACATAGTAACCCTAACCCTAACCCTTTGGCCAATCAACTCTGGTGTATTGACTTCCTTACTTCTCTCACACCTCTCATCATCCCTCACAGACTTCCTACCTTCCTTGAATCTCTAATGCCACTCAAAAACTGATGCTCGATTCATGCAAGATGCTCCAAAAGCAGTCTGAGCTGTGGCATTTTTTTCCAAGTTTAAAACACAATTTTATTGCATATCGTTCTTCTAAAATGTCAGATTGCATTTTTGAAGTTCACCAGCTGTGACAATCAGGCTTTAGTAGGGTGTATTCCAATTGCTGCTGTAGCTGTTGATTTGAACCTGTAATCATAAACATTGGTCAGTCATCTCATAAGATGTATAGCAATAACATACTGAATCTTCAAGAGTCTACAACAATTTTAAATGCCTGTACAAAAAAAGTCTGGAAACTTATTGAAGGCACCACGTATTACAAACATCAATGGTATTTATTACTTATCATATATATTGATGGAGGCACTTGAGGCATCATGGTCCTCATAATGGTAAGTGGACTCTGGTACCCAAGTTTAAATCCTGAACAAGGCTGTTTGCATTTCACATGGCATTAATACCTTCGGGAAAAATATGAATCCAACTATTCTTACTCCAGTTATTGGTAAATAGGGTAGACATGGAGAAAGATGAGCTCTGCCAGGCTATTTCCTCCCCAAGACATGCTACATGAGTAGTGACCCCACAACCAATCTAGATTACAGGAGTGAGAGATACAGCAATAATATTTTTATAAATCATAATACCAGTATTAATTCTTACATATCATGTAAACCAATATTATTTGTAACATATAACTTTCATTAACAGTATTTTTAATTTATCATTTACATTAATAGTATTTTTTACATATTGTATTTCTTCTGAATCATATACCTTCATAATATTTCTTTTGAATCATTTACATTAATAGTATTTTTTACATATTGTATTTCTTCTGAATCATATACCTTCATAATATTTCTTTTGAATCATTTACATTTATAGTATTTTTTACATATTGTATTTCTTCTGAATCATATACCTTCATAATATTTCTTTTGAATCATTTACATTTATAGTATTTTTTATATATTATTTATATCTATAGTATTTTTTTCTTTCAGCCTAATTTGTGGGAAAAAGTGAAAAATATTTTTGGAAAATTTTTTAAAAAGGCTACGTGGCGCCAATGGAATATCAAAATTGAAAACATTTTCATCTTTCCAGGTTATACTGAAAAGGGTAAGTGAGTTCATGAAAGATAAAAATGCTGAATTTTTGTTGTTAACTGAGATTTAACTCAAAAAGTTCTTTTTTCTTCAAATGTTAATCAAAGCAAATATCATATATTTCAGTGCAGCACTGATAACATTATTCATATACATAACACGTACCTATCAATGTTTCATTGAATCTTATTTTTATTTCATTTTATTTATTTTTTACTAAGATTCACTCTAACCAAAGTTAAATTATCCATGATTCAGCAATGAATAGAAAGAATGATTGGAAAATGAATGATGAGCAAAGAAGGGAATAAGTATGTATAAATGGACAGCATGACTCATATGTCTAAAGATCAATGAAATATTGAGCAAAGGGTTATGATGATATGGCAATGAGGTGTAGGAAATGAATAAGAAGGATGATTGGTGAGTGAGGAATTAACCAAGGGAAAGTGAATGTACAGATGGACAGAGAATGTCTCAGATGTCTAAGAAATAATATAATTTTCATTGATCTTGGACATTGATCTTGGACATCAAGGTCATCTTCTATTGTAAAACAATTTCAAAAGAGTTTCTTCCAGATTTCAACTGTTTTTGAGAAGCTCTTTTTTGTAGATCTTGCATCATGCATGCAAAATTTCCCAGCACTCTCAAGTTAGACAACTAGTGGATGAAAATACTGTAGAACATCAATTTATGATCATATTAAAATCAGTATATTATTATTGGAGGTGCACATGCCATAAGTTATTATTGTAGGAAGGGGGCTGTGATACATGCATTCAAAACCTGAATGAGGCTGTTTGCATTTCATATAGTGCTAATAGCCTTGGGAAAATTATGAATCTAACTACTCCCTCCAGCTAAGGGTAAATAGGAATTCAGACTGAACTCTTTAACCTTGGTATAGTAACCAGTCTATGTGAAGGAAAACTGAAATCAAACTAGTTGTAGAACTGGAGAGGGAGGGGCTCTGCCAGGATATTCATGAGTACCACCTTCATGAACAAACCAGGTTACGACATCAGTGAAAGTGAAATATTATTATCATATTAGTTCTACAATATTTTTGCTATGAGCACTATTTTATTTTCTGGTATTAGTACTGCAGTTTCAGTTTTTAAACTGTATAGTTTTCTGGTGATTGTATCTATTTTAAAGTAATATATATATGTATCAGTGAAAGTGAAATATTATTATCATATTAGTTCTACAATATTTTTGCTATGAGCACTATTTTATTTTCTGGTATTAGTACTGCAGTTTCAGTTTTTAAACTGTATAGTTTTCTGGTGATTGTATCTATTTTAAAGTAATATATATATGTATTGCCAGAATGGTTAGAGTGTTCAATGGCTCAGGAGACCAGGGTTCAATCTCCGGTCACATCATACAAAAGACACAAAAAAATGGTACTTGATGCTATCTTGCTTAACATTCAGCATTATAAGGTATATATCAAGGGTAAGTGGAGCAATCCAAGGAAAGCAGTATCACTCTCTCCTACACCTCGATGTAGTAACTATTGGAAAGGGAGCCTTTGAGTCATATATAATAACGGTCGGTCCACTTATAATTATGTATTATATACAAAATAGATGCAACCCATTGATATGATAATGATTTATTACTGAACAAGAGCGATGGTGGTTATTTGGAACACATTCTGTAAAAAATACATCTTTGAGCTAGAGACATGAAATTAATGTTTTTTTTTTAATTGTTATTATATTAGCTTCCAGGACATGCAATCTTTTTTGAGTTGCATCTATTTTGAGACAGTTTTGAATGATTTTGTCTTCAAATAAGTAGTGATACAAAATAGTTTTTCCTCTATTGTCCAAGGCATTGTGATCAAGGATCAATAATTGTTATGGTGCATTATTTTCAAATCTTTAACAAACTTTAGAAACTTATCGTATGCACCTTGTATTGTTAAACTTTTGACTTTGAAGGTGCTCAGTCACTTGTATTAAATGTATAAATAAATTAGATATAAAAGTAAAGTTGGTGACTGTAGTCAAGGGTTTCTTTTCAGTAGCTACTACACTGCAGTGTAGGGGAGGGTGCAACATACTTCTTTCCCTGGATAGCTCCATTTTACCTTTAATACCTACCTTATTATGCTGAGTGCTAAGCAAAGAGTTATCAGGTACCCTTTTTTGAGTCTTTGACATAAGCAAACACTCTATTTTCTATGCCAATAATTTTTTGGCACACAGTCCAACCAAATACAAGTAATTTTTAAATAGATATTTGACCTCAAAATGGGAATTTAACAAGTATTGCCACTCCAAGACAGAGTATACTTGGGAGTTATTGCAATGAAGTACTATTTCATGCTCCCTAAGGGCATTAGAGTAAAGCAAAACACAAATAGCTTTGTCAAGGATTTGAACTTGGGTTATTGATTTCATTTCCTATGATGATAGCCATTGCACTAAGTGTGCCTCCATTGTATGTATATATGTACATATGTATGTACATATATATGTATATCTGTATGCTTATCTTTTTCTTTGACCACTTGTTATACCAAAGCTTTTAATTAGTCCAAATTTGTATATGTGTATACATGTATGTATGTGTGGATAAAAGAAAAAGAATGTCTGAAAGAAAAGGAAAATAATGCTTCATATGTCCTGTATTAGTTGTTATATTTGCATTCATAAATTTCATGCACTAAATGTAACATCTGTTATGGGACAGAGATTGTGAAAAATCAAAATTTTAAAATCTACTATATTGTTTAATTTTCTTCTTTCTTTTAAACAGAGATTGACAATGACATCGCTTTGTTAAAACTTTCTGAGCCTGTTCCAATAGAATTGCTTTCCACAATTAAACCGGTGAGGCTGGTTAACGAAAGAAATATCACCTTCCCTCCACCTGGAATGATGTGTGTCATGAAAGGCTGGGGTTGCACAAAGATTGGTACAGACAAAATATTTATTTTTAATTAAAATGTTTAACTATTTTCAGGTTTCAAAAGTGTATTAACTTCAATTGTTAATTGATTAAACATTAAAAATAAAAAGACAAGCTTTGTTTAATGTAAATAATTCTGATTAAAAAACGAAAAGGGAAAAATTAAACCAGAAACTCCGGTTTGGTTTGGTTTGGTTTGGTTTGGTTTGGTTTGGTTTCTTTGTTTAATGGCATATCAACCATTGTGGATTATTTAATGTCGAGATTATCCTTATTGAAGAACTTTAGTAATACTATTAACTAGTTGTTGAGAGGGGAATAAAAGAGATCATACCTTTCCTAAGAGTGTTTTTCTGAAAGGGAATATAATAGCATGACTAAACTTTTAATTCACTTATGATGTCCAGCATGTTAACAACTACACCACAGTGAAAATCTAGTGTTTATCTGAACGGATAATGAATAATCTTTAATAGAGTGAGAGACACTGTTTGACCTTTTTTTTTATCTTTTTTTAACATCATGTCAAACTGTCTTGGGTTATTTCATGCTTAGAGTTGAAGGAATCACATTCATTGCACATTCGGGGAATTTTTTTTTCTGTAGCTTATTCTTAAGAGTTTTCTCCTTCCCAACACAGTCTTTGGAAACATGAATAATCATTAAGCAGATCTATTTGACACATAGATGGAACCCTAACAGGTGCTACTACTCTGTGTTTGAGTGGACCTTGAAGTAATAGCAATGAAGGGGTTTTTCACACTCTCCAGATCCCTAGAACTGGAACCCCACCATCTAATGCAGTTTAGTATCATACACAGGATACCTCTTCTTGGGAGATCTAATCCCTTTGCAGGGGATACAGTCAGGGTATTCAAAGTCCTAACAACAGATCTGTTCATTGACTTTAAGTAAGTTATAAAAAATATATTCTGGATGTATAAATTCAGTTGGTTATATTTTATGGTACATCAACCCTTCTAGGTTATTCAATGTCAAATCCTGATCATCCACATATCAAATATATAATTTGTAAACGAATAGTTTATAGGTAACATTCTAAACAAGCCAAAGATCATTGTTTACAGTTAAATGGTTTCTAGTATCTGGATATATAAGTTAACTATAGAAAAGACAAACTATTCAAATAAATTCAAACACTTCATTTTCAAATATCCATAAAATATAACATTATTCGAAATATAAATCTATACTATTATGATCCCATTGGCCTAATAAGTAGTATGTTTGCCAATGACCAAGAAGACCAGGGTTGAATCCCAGCTTGAGTCATACCAAGGACTCAAAAAATGGTGCTTGATACCTACTTGTTCAACACTCAGCATTATAAGGTATGTATCAAGGGTAAACTGGAGCAATCAGGAAAAGGAGTAACATCCTCCCTACACCTAAGTGTAGTAGCTATTAGAAAGGGAGCCTTCGGGTCACTCTCGACTATGGTCAACAACCTAACTTTTTTCATAATGATCCTACTTTTAAATGTACGTGGATCATTAAATAAGTTTCCAGACATTTTTCGTATGGCACTTTTATTGATAGTACACGCATGAAACTCTAGTCCCCTTCCAAGTAATCTCATCCGGTTGCAATGCACTTGTTGTACCGTTCCAACAACATCTGGAAGTCCCCATGGAAGTCCTCTTGTGTGAGTATGTCAATGACCTTCGTCACAGGCTCTTTCATCTCCTCAATTGTCTCATAGCGACAGCCTAAATAGGTCAGTCATCTCATAAGATGTATAGCAATAACATACTGAATTTTCAAGAGTCTATGACAATTTTAAATGCCTGTACAAAAAAAGTCAGAAAACTTATTGAAGACACCACTTATGTTCCCATAACATGACAAAAATAGCTCATTATAATGAGATTTGTCTTAGTGAAAGAACATTAAAATGGTCTAACTGTGATTTCTAAACCAATTTGCAACATAATAGTGTTGTGTCTTTGTTTATACTCACCCCAGTCTTCATAATTTCTCATGGCCATTTTAATATCTACTCCTATGGATTGAAGTGCACTTATTAAAATGCTTATCATCATAGGAAATGGAATTAGCAACTTGAGTTCAAATCCTGTTCCAGGCTGTTTGTCTTACTTTGTGCTAATGCCCTTAGAAAGCCATGATTTTCTCTTCCACACCTCCCCAGCTGTGGGAAAATAGTAGGGCAGACTGGGTTCTATAGCAACCAGACTTGAAGGAAAACCAACTGTACTCAGCTTAAAAATTGATCTTGTGTCCCTTTCTGCCCATGGCAGTGGGGTTGGGTATATACTTACTCCTTCAGATTGAATTAAGGGTTTAATTCAAAATTCCCAGAAATTACCAAATGCAACAGGTATCTGAAGAAGACTGGAAAGTACAATAGCTAAAACACTGTGCATATAACAATTAAGGAGATCAATTCAAATAAATCAGAGTATAACAATATTATAACATTTACATATTTTTATTTCATTTCTGCACAATATAAATAAGACTTATACCTTTGAATTATAACAATTTTTATTTGCATTTTTAATTACAGAAATTATCATTCAAGAACTATGATAAAAAACAATGAATTCAGCAGAAAAAGAATTTTATTTTGATCTATCTATCTATATATATATATATATATATACTTTAAGAAAAAACAACGAAACTGGTCACATAGGATGTTTTTTTCTTAAAGAATTTATTGCTCTGTATTATTGGTACATTGAGCTCTTTACCAGGAAAATTTTAAATATTCATTCATGAATAATTTCTTGTCCTGATGGAATTACTCCCAACTCCGGTTTAACTGGACCAAGAATACCTATATATATATATATATATATATACATATACTGCATACAAAATATCAAAATATCATTCATCAGCCAAAGACTAATTACCTCACCTCTGTAGTTTTCAACTCACCTGCTGATGCTGATTCTAGATATGTATGCTTGTCACTCAAGTCTTCCCCAAAATCAACCCCATAATTCATTGGGAAGTGTCATATCATTATCTTGTAAAAAGAGAATACTGCAAATTGTATCTTTTGTATTAGAAACACAGATTTTCAAAAGTGAATGTTTATTTATGAGTTTCAAGTTATTTTTACAATAATGAATAATTTTTTATTGTATAAGCAGTGTATACCTTGCTTCTTAGGAATTAATGCATAACAATGTGAACATCAAATATTTTACAATCTATAGAGAACAGACAAACAAACTCTTCCTAATTATAAATATAGATCTTATTTTTATCTCATGATAGATCTTAACTGCATCTCATGTAGTTGAATTATGTTGCATTAAAATGAAATATCAAGATTTACACTTTTGGTTAAAAATGTTGTTGTTTTTTTTGCTCTTTCAGGTGGCAGTGTAACTAAGTTTGCCCGAGAGATTTATCTTCCAGTCATGAGCAATTCTCAGTGTTCACAATATTTTGGAAACTTGAATACAAGTAAAATATGTTCTGGGTTTTTAAATTATGCTAAGGGATTATGCAAGGTAGGTATTATATATATATATATATATATATATATATGTGTGTGTGTGTGTGTGTGTGTGAGTGTGTGTGTGTGTGTGTGTTTAAATGAACAAGTATGAAGAAACAAGGTATTCAGAGAAGGATTTTATTGTCAACATTAAAATTTTTGATTTTTCATTAAACCATTATCAGAGCATTTATATATACAATATTGTATCTTCCAAATTATATCTAATTTTGTTTTTCTTTTTTCTTTTTTTTTTTGGAATGAAACAAAAGAAATGAAAGTTTTTAACAATCTATTTCTGTTAGTTGAGCTCTGTTTCAAACTGTGATGTAATTAGAACCTAAAATTTATCTTAAAAACGTATTTCCATTTATATATATATATATATGAATTCATTTCAATTTTGTAAGAGATTTAGAACTTTATATTATGAGAGTATATCAAATGTATTTTCTTTTTTCAGTCAAAAGAGATTCAATATGTTAAAATCATAAAATGGGACAAAAAGGTCTGATATTGTTCATATACAATCTTTCATGCAAACTATTATATATTATTCTCTCACTAGTCTCATATCCTTTTTTGGTTGTGAGAGCCCGATTCATGTTGTATGTCTTTGGCAGAAAATAGCACGGCAGAGCCCATCCCTTTCCAGGTCTGCAACTGGTTTGAATTCAGAGTTTTTCTTCTAAACTGGTTGTCATGCAAAAGTTGAAGTGCCCAGTCAGTCCAATAATTTACAAATAGCTTGAGGGAAAATAATTGGATTCGTATCTTTCCAAAGAGTATTACCTCTGTGTAAAATACAAAAAGCCTTGTTCAGGATTTGAACTTGGGTAGGGGAGTCCCTGTGAGGTAATGGTGTTCGGGCTAAGATGCAGAATTACAACAAAAAAATGACTCAAAAAATGGTGCTTGATACCACCTTGCTTGACACTCAGCATTATAAGGTAAGGATCAAGGGTAAAGTGAAGCAATCCAGGGAATGGAGTAGTGTCCTCCCCTACACCTAGGTGTGGCAGCTATTGAAAAGGAAGCCTTTGGGTTACCTTCGACTAAGGTTGCCAACTTTACTTTACTTAAGAGGGATCTTAATTTAATTTGATTATACAGGGTGTCTCAAAATAGATGTAACCCATTAATATAATAATGATTTATTACTGAGACAAGTACAATGATGGTCATTTGGAACTCACTCTGTAAAGATGTATTCTTTCAGCTAGAGATATGATATTAATGTTTTTTAATTGTTATTATTTCTGCTTCTAGGATATGCAATATTATTTTTAGTTTCTTATCTCAGTAATAAATCATTATCATATTAATAGGTTCCATCTATTTTGAGACAGTTTTGAATGATTTTGTCTCCAAATAAGTAGTGATACAAATTATTTTTTCCTCTCTTGTACAAAGCATCGTGATCGAGGATTAATAGTTGTTATATTATACTATTTTCAAATCTGAAAAGAACTGAACACAACATTATTATTAGTAGAGTTATTAGCAGTCATATGTATATTGAGAAACCCTATATCTAATATGTCATATTTAAATGAACTCAGGGAATAGATATATTTTTTAATTCCAGATCCTGCATTGTGTTATATAAATAGCTTATTAATGATAAGTTGCTCACGACATGATGATGATGATGATGATATATTATTGCAATAATTACACAGGTTTTCAAGTACATTTGTCCAGTGGAGACCCTAGCATTCTTGCCAGAGAAAGAATGCTTTGGTTTGGTTTGGTTTCATGGCATATCAACCATTGTAGATTATTTAATGCCAAATCCTTTTTATTCATATATTAAATATAAGATTTCTAAACACATTTTGTCAATAAAATTTTTTTTCACACACAGTTAAATGGTTTCAAACAATTCAGTTTAGGATAAGTTCAGTTTTTTGTTTATACACAATTAAACAATCAAACAATTCTATTTCAAACAATTCAGTTTAACATGTCAACAAAGTTAAATGGTTTCAAGTATTGCTATGTATCACTAACAATTCAATTAAACATCACTCATTTGTTTAAAATCAGTTCTATTTCAAACAATTCAGTTTAGCATAAGTACACATTTTAAATGTCAAACAGTTCTATTTGACTCATAGATAGGACCCAATCAGATGCTACCCTTCTGGTGTATTCTGCAGCCCAAGCCGACTGGGTCAAAAGAATGCTTTGAATGAATATATAAATGCATATATTATCCTTTCACCCCTCGGGAGTTTTTCATACCAGTTTTAATGGCTCAATCAGCTGGGGCGCTAGAATACACCTATTTTTCTTGACATTGATAGTCTGTCTATGTCATCTGTCAGATGCAAGGCCTTATGCATCATCACTGGTTTTCTTGTCCTCTGGTTCATATGTCTGTGGAGTTATAATAATAATGATAATGATAATTAATATTATCATTTTTATTATTGTTATTATTTAGCCCAGTTGGTAGGGCTGTAGAATACATCAACTGCATCTCTGCAGAGGGGTAAGACCCACCAATGAGCGTCCTGGATATGACACTAAATAATCTGATAGTAAGGCTCCAGTAATACAGGAGTTTTAGAATGCAGAGTACCCTTTCATTGCCAGCACTCCATGGTCCACTTTGACCCTGAGTGGTAGCACCTGATAGGTTCCTATCTACGGGTCAAATAGAACTAAACTAAACTGAACTGTTTCAACATTTAAACTACGTATTGAATTGTTTGAAATGGAACTGTTTTTGTATGCTAAACTGAATTGTTAGAAATAAAATTCTTTTTAATATTGAAACTGTACATACACTAAACTGAATTATTTAAATAGAACTCTGTTGATATTTAACTGTGATAAAACAAAAACTATACTTATACTAAACTGAATTGTTTGAAATAGAACTGCTTGACTAAACTGTATAGCTTGAAATAGAAACGTTTTTGACAATTAAAATGTATTCTTATCCTAAACTGAATTGTTTAAAATAGAATGGTTTATTGGTATAAAAATAGATTTGGCATTAAATAACCTAGAAAGGTTGATATGCCATAAAACGCAAACAAACAAACAAACACCAGTTTTAACTGGATTCTGAGAGATAGCAAGTCTCTTCCGGTCTACTGGAATTTTCTGAGTTTTCTAGCTCATCTTAACAATGCTGTGGTCTGGATGGTCTCTATTCTCTATTTCTCTGATTTCCACTTCCTTTTGGCTTTTTCTAAGCCTTTGGGAACTATTCCAAACACACCAAATGCACTTTGTATTACCATCACCCCTATGTTTCACTGCTTTGTTAGTTCTCTGGCAAGGTCTAAGTATTTTTGCTTTCTTTTATTTTCACTCCATGATCTGGTAGAATGGCAAAATCCTCATGACAACAAGTTTTTTTTCTTCTTCTTCTTCTTTTACTCCTTGCAAGTTTTTCATGCCAGCTCTAACTGATGGTTTTTCCTTGGAATCTGAGTGACAGCAAATCTATTCAGGCCTCTAAAACTCTTCTAAGAATTCTAGCTGTTTTTAAAAGTGTTGTGGTTTGGATGGTTTCAATTCATTCCCTAATTTCCAGTTTATCTAGTCTCTTTTCTTGGTTCTTAGTGATTGTTCCAAGGGCCCCAACTATGATTAGTATCACTGTCATCTTTATGTTCTACAACTTTTTCAACTCTCTGGCAAGGTCCAGATATCTGTCTCTCTCTTTCTTTTCTTTTATTTTCACTCTGTGGTCCACCAGAATGACAAAATCCACTAGACGATAATTTCTTTCTTGTTAATTAACAGTGGGTCTGGTTTTATGGCCAAAATTAGGGGATCTGATTGCATCTCAAAATCTAAGAGAATTTTGTGCATCTCATTTTCTCATAAAAATTCTGACTTGTCCATATACCATTTGGTAGCATGGCCAAATTTTAATCTCTTACACAATTCCCAGTAGTATACCTTCCCTATCCAGTCATACCGAGTCTTGTATTGCTTAGAGCTGGTTTACTGCATTCATTTATTATGTGATTAATCAGTTGATACACATAGAGTTGGTGTAGTCTATTATGATCTCATTCCAGTAATAATTAGTTTTGATTTTGATTTTATAGTGTTTACAGATGGCCAAATGGAGATATGCTGTTGATTTGTTGCATTTTTGTGTGCATTATATCTTAGCTCATTCTGAACATCCATAGACAAGCTTGTCTATTGTCTCTTGTGTTGTATACCCTAAAATATTGTTTTGAATACCCCTATGGTAATTGGTATCAGTGTAATGCTCAAGTTTCAGTTATTTCAGTTCTCAGGTAAGTTCCAGATATTTATTCAGTTTTTCACTTTTCTTCAGTGGTCTGCAGAAATGGTAAATTTTACGAGCTGACAAGTTCTTTTCCTTTTGTTAACTTATAACAGCACTGAAAGGAAACTGGCTTTATGTCTGAAAGGGCAATGGTAGTATACTATTGATTTGTTATGCTTTTGAATGTATTCTGACTCGGTCAATTCTGAATACCCATAAACTAGATTGACTATTGTCTCTTGCTGTTTGTTGCATATTCTGCACACTGAGTTGAAGCTATCTTTCAAGATCTTGTTCCAGTAATAATTGGTCTAAATGCACTGGTCATAGTAGAGATACAGGTATTCATATGCAAATGCCTACTTACAAGTTTCAAGTGTTCATTATGATTAGTATAAGTTTACTGGGTCTTCATTATGTGTTTCATAATACAACTGTAATATAAAATACACTAAGTTTAATATAAGTAAGTAAAGTTGGTGACTTTAGTCGAGGGTGACCCAAAGGCTCCCTTTTCAATAGCTACAACAATGAGATGTAGGGGAGGGTGCAACTCAATTCCCTGAATTGCTCCACTTTATCCTTGATCCTTACCTTATAATGCTGAGTGTTAAGCAAGGTGGTATCAAGTACCATTTTTTGAGTCTTTGGAATGACTCAACCTGGGATTGAACCCTGGTCTACTGGACCATTGGTGAACACTCTACTCATTAGACCAATGGCCCAGTAACTGCTCTTATTTTCTTCTCTTTCACTTGGTTTTCTTTATTGATTTCAGAGAGTGTTGAAAAGTTTTAACATATCATCACATATTTCTTTTACTAGTCATCTTTTTCCTGATGGCTGTTCTATTTTTTGGTCTCTTCTTTCAGGTTTATAGTAATTATTTTACTTCTTGTAAGTTTTTCACACCAATATTAGCTAGCGGTCTTTTACAAGAGTTTGAGTAACAGCAAGTCTCCTCAAGTCTCCAGGACTCTTCTGAGTATTCTAGCTGTTCTTAACCATGTTGTGATCTTTATTCTTTCTCTGATTTATTATCATTATTATTATTATTATTATTCAATTTTCAGATTTACTTTTGATTTTTTACAATCTTTTACAGGGTCTTAGCTCAAGACCTAGGGCGAGGGAAGGTAGTGATTATATGCATTCTTTCTTTTTTTCTGCCTTTTTTGGGTGATATTTTTTCATGAATCTACTAAAGAGATGAGCAGTTCTGCAAAGAGCAATTTTCTGTGTGTTATATAGAATGGGGCTGCTGTTGATTTATTTATGTCTTTTTCTTAATCATTATTACTGGTTTGGTGGTAATTTTAAGGTGCCACACTTTTTCAATTTCTATTTTCAGGTCTTTTTATTTACTTATTTTATTATATTCTTTGATTGATTTGTTATTAACTATTGGCACTGACATATGAATTAGAAGGCATATTTTTCTTTTATACTCCTTAACCACTATATCTGGTCTATTGCTCTTTATTTTTCTATCCATTTGGATAGCACAGTCCCAGAGAATAATTGCTTCTTTTGCTTAGGTTAATGATTCTGATTTATGTTTATACCATTTGGGGTGGGGGTATTCTGTTGCATGTACACATAAATATAATGTCCTATTTTATCATGTCTTTCTTCATACTCTGTCAGTATTAGAATTAAGCAACTGTCCACTAAGTGCTCAGTTGATTCATATTTTTGTTTGCACAGTCTACATATTGGGTTTGATCCACTTTTTTGATTGCCTAATAGTTTCTAGTTGGTAGGCTCTGGTCCTATGTTGCTATTATTAACCTCTCTGTCATCACATTCAGTCCAGCACTTTTCAGTCATCAATTAGTTTTTACTATATTGATATTAGCATTTCTAATTCTTTGTGCATATCATCCATGTAGGGTTTTTTGTTTTCAGGAATTTTTAATTGACTCTGTCCTTGTGCTTTTGTTTCTTTCTTTATGTTATTATTATCATTATTGTAATAATCTTCAAGGGTTTTTCACACCAGCCCTAACAAATTGCTACTCACTGGAGTCTGAAAGACAACAAGTCTGCTTAGATCTTCAGAATTTTTTTAAGTATCCTGGCTGATTTTGGCAGCACTGTGGTCTGGATGGTCTCAATTCTTCTTCTGATCTCCACTTCATCAAGTCTCTTTTTCAAATTCTTGGGGACTGTTGCAAGGGCCCCAACTATGATTGGCAAGATTGTCACCTTCATGTTCCTCAGCTTTTTCAGCTCTCTGGCAAGACCCAGATATTTTTCAAGCTTTTTGCTTTCTTTCTCATTTTAATCTCTTGCACAATTCCCAGAAGATCCCATATTTTTGTATTTCTTTTGTGCTTGTTAGCTGCATTTGCATATTATGGGATTAATTGGTTCATCTCTGTCTCCACATAACCTACACTTGTTATTCTGTTGCATATTATTATCACTCTTCAATTTATAATCATTATTATAATAATTAATCTAGCTCTTAACATTTCTTGGACAGGGTGACAGCGGTGGCCCATTGGTGTGTTTATCATCCCAAGGTTGGATACAAGTTGGAGTAGCATCATTTATGCGAAAGGATGACCCTGAAAATTTTCCAGGAGTCTTCACACGGGTATCAACTTACAGAAACTGGATTGACAAGACAATTAAATCAAACAGCTGATTATCTCCCCTTAATTTTTGATTGACATTCATGGGATAGATGTCATTCCTATCTCATTTATTTTATTTTATTTTTTGTTTGTGGGGAGTGTTTTCATTATAGTACTTGTATATTTTCAAGTCAACAATAAAACATGGAAGTTTCTTGAATACTTTTTCTTTTACACACACATATATATATATATATCACACTCTGATCATAGGCAGAATTGATAGGGAGTGACAGTGACACTTTGATTCTAGCCAGTATTGATATGAAGTGATACCAAACACTAAGCTATATGTAAATAATACCATCATTTTTTATGTATACTACAGAAGTTAATAATAAACAAGATTACAATTTACAAAATTTTTATCCATGATTTCCTCTGATAAAAGAAAAGAAACAAATATCTTGATCAGAAATATCCTTGATTTTTATCATGTTCAGAGAGTACAAGGGATGCCCTGATAGTAATGGCTCATATTTGTTTCCACATAAAGTACATTAGAAACAAGAACTACTATAACATTCATTTTATTTAGTAAGATTTTGGCAATAAAGCACTATTTTTCCACATAGTCATAGTCATATATATCTTTGTCAATGGTAACTAGAGCCTGCATGCAGTGCTCATATGAGGATCACTCCAAAAATTATGTTTCCTGTTTATTATGTTCTCCCAAAATATCAGAGGTAAATATTGGTGATATGGCAGTTGAGCTTGAACCTTCCTGACAGTAACTCCTTTTTTTTCCCTAATCATAGCCTAAGAAAATTGCATCTGACATGAAAGCAGAGGTCTGTCATCAAATTCCTCCATTTGGAAAAAATTGCACCTATTGACATACATGCTTGCTGAAGATTTACTGATGTCAAAGAGTCGGGCAGTGGGTAATGCATTTTAGGATTAGAAACATAAATACAAGTAACAAACCATGTTCAACACAGTGGACAATCTACAAAATGAAGAGCATCTTGATCAGGCACATCTTTGGGAATTGGGTGTTGTTCATAAATGGACTCTATGGAAAACATTATCCTCAAAAAGATATCATCATCACTACTGATGATTGATTGACTAATTTTATTGGCATGTCAAACTGTTTGGGGTTATTTTATGCCTAGAGATTAAGGAATCATGTTCATGTTCATAAAGATTTTTGCATAGTTGTTTCTTAAGAGTTTTTTCCCACTGTTATTCAAATATTCCTATCCAATACAAATAATTTGTACACTGTTGTATAATTTCAAGTATTTCTATCTACTACAAATAATTTGTACAAAGTTATATGAGCTCAAGTATTCCTGTCTAATACAAATGATTTATACACAGTTGCATAGTTTAAAGTAATTATTTTTATTCAATAATAATCATTTATTTGGAAATATTTATACGGTTTCAAGTAACAAATAATAATGATAATGATAATATTGGAACAGTCCTTAAAAACTTGAAAAGAGGGCCAGAAGAGTTAGAAATCAGAGGGCAAATCAAAACCATCCAGGCTATAGCATTGTTGCAATCAGTCAGAATACTGAGAAAAGTCCTGGAGACCTGAGGAGACTTACTGTCACTCAGACCATCAGCTAATGCTGGAGTATAATAATGATAATAATATTCCTTAGTAAACAATTCAAGTAACTATTCTTAATACAAATAATTTAAACAGTTAACAAGTATTCCTATTAAATACTAACAATTTTTTAATTGATCTATGGGACTCTAACTGGTACTATCACTTAGGGTCAAAGTGAACCTTGGAGTAATAGCAATAAAGGGGTACTCCACACTCCCCAGAGTTCCAGAACTGGATCCTCACCATCAGATACATTTTAGTGTCATACCCAGGACATCATCACCACTGCTATGAAAAAAGAGGTCACCACCTGCAGTTGTATTTTTTATTTGCCTATGGAGATAAATATGTGTTTTGTAGTGGAAAATTTGTTTTATCAAACATTGTTATTGTGCTACCTATTTTTGCTTGTAGTTTATGTGGAAATAGAAGGTTTTATTTTTGGAGTGACCTCTGACACACTCACACACATATACAAGATGTAATAAAGAATATTGAGACTGAAGCTTTATATTTTAAAATTTAAACAAAGATGTGTGCCAGTTGAGCAATTTATATAATGAAGTAATGAAGGCTTGATACTGTCGAGATTTAGTGTAGATGAATCAGTGTAAATTTGAAAAAAATTATAAAGCCAGTCTTGATACTTTTTAATTAGTATAGTTTTTTGGCAAAATACAGAATTGCACAAGTGACTTTTTCTTGTTTCCTAAACTGAAAATTAATCACAAAGGTAGGATTTTAGGAGGTGTTAAGTCTGGCACACACAGTCCTCAGGTTGTTTACAGTACCTACTGTTCCAAAGTGGTCACTCATCTCATACTGCACTGGTTCATTGCAGCTTATCTCCGATGATCTATTGTTTTTAGTGTGCCTTGACTATGAGTACACAGCCCAGTCAGCTGGGGATGTAGAATACACCAATTGCATCTCTGCAGAGGGGTAAGACTACCACAATAAGTGTCCCAGATAGGACACTAAACAATCTGATGGTCTGGCTCTAATAATGCTGGAGTTTGGGGAATGAGGAGTATCCCTTCATTGCCATTATTCCCAGTAGTAGCACCTGATAGAGTCCTATCTATGGGTCGAATAAAACTGTTCGACAGTGTGCAAACAAATGACTTATGCTAAATTGAATTGTTTGAAATAGAACTGTTTGATAGTTTTACAGTATGCAAACTGTTGTTTAATTAGTGATATGTAGCAATCCATAGAACCATTCAACTGCATGCAAATGTATGAATGAATAGTATTGAATAGAATAATTTGTGCTAATAGCAATACTTGTAACCACTTCACTGTATGTAAAAAAATGACTGATGTTATATTGTTACTGTTACATAGCAATACTTGAAACCATTTAACTGTGTACAAACAAATGACTGATAGTAAATAGAAATATTCATGTTTGATAGAAATAGTGGAAATCATTTAACTGTGTATAAAAGGATGAGCTCAGGCTTGTTTAAAGATGTATCTCCAAAATGAGTTTACAAATTATATATATTTGGTATATATGTAAAAACAGGATTTGGCATTAAATAACCAACAATGGTTGATATCACAACCAATCCAAATCATAAGTAGAGCTGAATTTCTTTGCTATCTTAGGTAAAATGTTTGAGCTATACTTTTCAAGCTGAGAATAACTTAAGTTTAACTGAAATTGGTATTTGTGATTGGTATTCTCATTACTGAAGCTACAGAGTACTTCTCTTTAAAACATTTAGTTAAAAGTAACTAAAACAATGATACATCCCTTTTTCTTACAGAATCAAATCACTTTAGTTGGTTGGTTGGTTGGTTGGTTGGGTTTTATCGCATATCAACCTTTGTTAGTTATTTAATGCCAAATCCATTTTTATGCAAATAATCAGTTCTATTTCAAACAATTCAGTTTAGCATAAGTATGCAGTCTAAATGTAAGTACACATTTTAATTGTCAAAAACATTTCTATTTCAAGTTATTCAGTTTTTGTCAAACAGTTCTATTTCAAACAATTCAGTTTAGCAGAAGTTCTCGGTTTAAATATCAAAACAGTTATATTTCAAGTAATTCAGTTTAGCATAAGTATGCAATTTAGTTCTATTTGACCCATAGATAGAGCCCTATCAGGTGCTACCTCTCCAGGCATGAGTGGATCTTGGAGTGATGGCAATGAAGAGGTACTCAGCATTCCCCAAAGCCCCAGCATCACTGGAACCTCATCATCAGATTGTTTAGTGTCATATTCAGGACACTCATTGTGGGAGGTCTTACCCCTCTGCAGAGATGCAGTCGGTGTATTCTACAGCTCCAGCCAACTGGGCAATCAAATCACTTTGTACACTGATATATATATATATATATATATATATATATATATAACTAAAATATGAAAAATGAAATTTCAATTAACTGACATGCAATATAACTACTATGAAGAGTCTTTGATTGAGCAAATATGGAAAACTTTCTGGAATAATTGCATTCAATACTAAGGAGATAATTTTTAAAGAAAATTAATGTTTCACTCATTTTTCATTTCTGTTTTGATAATTATGGGTTCAATCTCAATACTTTTTGAACACACTTTTAATATATACATGGTTTAGTTTCTCTGTCATATATATAGATAAATGTCAACAGTCAAGAAAACAAAAGAAGATTCTCTTAAATCTTTACTTTTAGTTTTAAAAACACCACATTTAAGAAAGAACTTAAGATATTTAGGTTACTATTTTTAAAATATCATGTAAGACAGCAATTATTCATAGAATTGAAAAAAGAAGTAAAAACTGAATATTCTTAGTGTCTCCCAGCAACTACTTAAACCTAATAGTGTAAAATTTTTGTTGAACAAACCATCTTATTTGAAGAATTTCGTATTTATTTATGATGTGGAAAGTGTCTGACTTTCTTAAGATGTGTTTTTTGCCAAAAAATGCCCATTAGAGTAAGTGAATTATGATATACTTGTATATTGAGGATTATAGTATGATACATATATATATATATATATATATAGGTGGGTCCATGAAGAGATTTTTATTTTTTGAACTTATCTATTTTCGTGTACCTACCTATTTTGAAATATATTTTCATTCTTTCTTTGGACCTACAACAAACATTTATATATATATATATATATATATATATATATATATATATATATATATATATATATATATTTATATATATATAATTGTGTTGGTTGGTTGGTGCTAGTGAGGATACTTAATTGAGTTTCCACTCACCTAGGTCCAATATTAGATTTAGCTATCTAATGACACACATACTACATAAATGGAAAGAAAGACAAGTTCATTTACATGTATAAGATTATTTAATACATACATAATATACATATAAGAGTCTCATTGGGTGCCCCTTTCATATGGCCTTGTGCCACATCTAAGCAAAAAGCTTAGTAAATTATCATAATATACATATAAGAAGTATTGACAAGAATACACAAGAGGATCCTGATGGTGTAGTGGCTAAAGTGCTGGACAGCAATATCGTAGTAACCATGTTTGAACTCCAGTCATGCTATTACGTTCACTTTCAAACTAATACCCTTGGAGAAGGTATGAACCCTCTTATCCCTCCAGCTATGCCTTAAATAGTACCACTACTATTCTTCTACTAGGATGGCTTTGGCATTGATTAACTATCAAAGTTTGATATACCATTAAACAAAGAAACCAAACCAATAATACACAAACATGTCCGAACTGATAAAATATGCACATATTGTTCCATAATAAGCAATATATGAAAGGTCATCTGTATAGTTTGTATTAGAAATAGTTTCTGCTGGATATTGTCTGCTTCTAGCCTTTTTTAGTGTAAGATCATCTTTTTTCATTAGATCTGTTGACCTTTATTGTATATAATCTTGGGTGATTATGAATTGAAATGGTGCAAATGTATCTCCTTGCAAGACTCCAGCAACATTGTCAAAAAAAGTCAATATCACCATCAGGTGAGCAAACCTTTGGCTTTTGTATCTTTGTAGAGTATCATTCTAGTGGTAACAGTTTCTTTGGGAAAGGCATATGCCAGAATTATTTGCTCCATTGTTTCTTTGTGTATGGAATCAACTACCTTGGAGAAATTTACAAAGTGTTGCCTTAAGATTTTTTTTTTGCATGTACACTTTGAATGATTTGATGAATGATCAGAATCAAAGAAGTTGTGGATTGATTTTTCCAAAAACAGTTCTGATTTTTCTTAAAATCCTTCTCAACTTCAAATCAAATACAATTTATTTGTAGGACATAATGAATCTTCGCAACTATAGCAATAATAGTAATACATCTGTAGTCCATGGTGATTTCTATGTTACCTTTCTTTGGGAAGGGAAGGATGCAGCTTTTTGTCCATCCATTACTCCAAATCAGATTGCAGAAGTTAGACTATTATATAATTAACTCACTTAAGCAAAAATAAAAAAAATAATCTAAAACAAATCCGTGAGCCAAGAGACTGAAATCTGCCAGCTGGACATAGGAACAGGAAGCCAAGTTTAAACATTGATGGTTGTTTAAATGTGTCACATAAAAAGACCAATCACTTATTTTTTGCCATTAACGAAGTAATAGCACACGGTCAATTGTCCCTTTCCATCCATTGGACAAAGTGGAAACAACAGCCACTCAACTACATGCTTTATGGTGCACAAAACTACTGCTCACAAGAGAAGCACACAGTGCTCTAACATAGGATATTTACAATTCATTTCACTGAGTAAAGTCATATCACATGCTTCTTACTATCTAGTTTTCCTTTTTATAATGTTTGTCTGTAATATTAAGGAAATGCCTGTCTTTCTTTCTATAGAATATGTTTTATTGCTGTATGTTCCTTTCAATTTCTATCTTACTTATTAAATGTTATGACTCTTCAATATATTCTCCCATATTTTTTCTTTAATATTTTCCTTAACCAATCATTGCTTTCTGAGGCATACTTAGAATAACGACTATTATCATAGGAAATGGAATTTGTGACCTGAGTTCAAATCCTGGATGAGGCTGTTCACATTTCACTTTGTGCTAATGCCTTCGGAAACGGTATGAATCCATCTGTTCTCTCTCCTGCTACAAGGGGAGACTAGTTTCTTTAGCCTTGTGGCAACCAGTCTAAGAAAAGGAAATCTTTGAATTGAAACTATATTTATTCTGCTTAAAAATTGACCTTGAGTCACATTTTTCTCATGGTAGAAGAGTCAGGTAAATACATAAATATACCTACTGACCACTGACTCAGTATCCATGAGGATGAGAACAAAATCTACTACCATATCTAACAGTTGCTCTTTTCAAACTGATTACTACTATGACTATATGTTTCTTGAAAGCTAATGACTTCACAGAGTCACTCCTGCAGATAATTACTACTCTATGGAGAATGCACTCACAAACAACAACAAACCTCTGAGAGAGCAACTATCTTTTCAATATCATTTATCAAATTAGCATTGAAAGTGTAAATCAAACAATTTTCTGGCTGCTGGTTGTTATAATCCCCTTATAAACATCTTATTTAACCTTTCATCCTTCCTCCCATTCCTCCTCTTCAGGTGGTAACCAACCTGTCAAGTACTCACCTCTGAACTCAGTAATTAAGCATGAAAAGATTAAAAAAAAAAAAAGGAAGGAAGGAAGGAAGGAAGGAAGGAGAAAAAAGTAAGAAAAGGTCAAATAAGTTCTCCTGGGGATAATTGCAAAATCTTTGCATCAAAGAAAAAGGCTGTTTTAACAAGCAAAAGTAATTATTTACTATTGGATTGCCCAGGGATATATTTACTTATTGTTGTTGTCAATGACTGAACTCTTGTTCTTGCAGCAATCATTTTTTAAATTCATTTATTTATGTCAACCTGTAGGTATGTTAAAAACCTAACTGCAGAGACTTCACTTTTTAGTATTCATCTGTCAACTTTGTAAACACACTTGGGAAAAGTCGTTTTTTTCTTCATTTCTTTTAGATAAGTTAAAACAAAGGAACAAAAGGTACAGTATTTTTTGAAATAATTTTTTTACTGTATATAATTTATTTTCTTTATTTTAAAAAATTTAGTTATTTTCTTTATTTTAAAAAATTTAGTTATCTATCATTAAGAAAAAAATACTAATGCACAAAAAGTTAAAGTTACTTTAGCACAAAGCTTAACATTTTTTTTTTTTGCATTAACAGCACACTTTTTAAGAATAATTCTTCATGAAACATTACTTTGCTAATCAATTCAAATGCACGATTACAAATGTAAGAACACAATGATTCAATGAAAATTTTTGCTAATGATTAAATCAAGAATCGATATATAGAAATTATAGACAACAAATTAAAGTATCAAAACACAGCTTTGGGGAGTTCTGGTTTTGCAGCACAAATAATCTACTTTATTGCATTTTTCCACTTAGTTTTATCATCTCGTCAGATTCACCAAAATCTATTTCATTTCTCCATATATATACACCATGCAAAATATTCAACAAAGTAACAGTTGCCACTGGTATTGTCACAGTAGTACCAATAATACTATGAAAAAATACTACTTTAAAATATTTGGAATATGACCAAATGAGGTTTATTTGTCAACATATTCTCCTTTGCAGTCCAACTACTTCTCTCATTATTGTTACTGTGCTTGGATCTCATTGGTCAAAAAAGTCATTAACAGCAGATATGACCTCATCATATGAACTTTTCATCCCACCTTCATATAAAAGTTGGTCTTGTGTATTCACTGGCCTTTGATTTATGGTTGCAAAATCATCAATTTTTTAAAAATAAAGTTTAGTCCTTCTTTTTCTCATTACATTTAAAATTCAACATAACAAACTTATTATTCCTGTATAGGCAAAACAAAATGAAAACAATAAAATCCTGAGTATTGAAAAAAATGTTCGAAATTATGTGAATGTTACTAACTTTTATGACACTAGAAGAAAAGAATGAGGACACTTAACAGAGTAAATCAGCATATTATAATTGATTATAATTAAAATTATATAATTAATTAAGATATAATTAATTAGTATATAAATATATAGTAGTATAATATATTATAAATTATTATATAATTAATTAGTTATGTGATTAATTATAATTATAATTAAAATTCCTCATCTGAAATTTAGATAAAAACAGTTTTCAAAACTACACAAGTATATATGATAACTTTTTCTGTTGCAAGAAAAGTGATAATGATAAATGATATTTATAAAGAGCATATATTGAATAGGAAAGACCATATACTCAATTATTTTTTAATAACAAACTTCTTATCATTTAGTTTAAACAAATAAAAAGCAGCTCAGTTATATATGCTCTATATACCCAACCCCTCTGCATGATTTGGATGCAACACAAGGTCAATTTTTAAATGGAGTTTAACAGATTTAAATTCAGAGTTTTCCTTCTCCTAGGCCAATTAACATAGAAGACTAAAGAGCCCAATCTGCCCTACTAGTTACTCATTGCAGGAGGAAGAACAGTTGGATTCATACCTTTTATAACGGTATTACCATAATGTGAAAATGTCAACAGCCTCCAGAATTTAAACTCAGGTTACTCTGTCTATTTCCTATGATGGTTACCATTTTACCATGAGGGTCTCCGTATATATATATATATATATATATATATATATATATATATATGTGTGTGTGTGTGTGTGTGTGTGTCTGTGTCTGTGTGTGTGTGTGACCATGTGTGTGTGTATGTGTGCATATGAGCACCTCTTTCTCTCTCTCTCTTTCTATCTCTCTCTCTGTCTATCTGTCTGTCTGTCTCTCTCTCTCTCTATATATATATATATATAAATATATATGCATATACATTCATATGGGTGTGTGTGCGTGATGCTTGAGTAGAACTGGTTTAAAGCTTTTTTTAATGACAACATCATAGTTCTCTTCATTACTTCGGGTTTCACATGTCACAACAATCATCGGATATAGGAAATGAATTCTCTTGTAGCTTGTCTCAAAATCTATTTTAAAAATTGATAAGTATCTGTGACATAAAATATATATATATATATATATATATATATATATATGTTGGTTGGTTGTTTGTGTTTTATAGCATATCAACCTTTCTAGGTTATTTAATGCCAAATCCATTTTTTACAAATAATCAGTTCTATTTTAAACAATTCAGTTTAGGATGAATACACAGTTTTATTGTCAAAAACATTTCTATTTCAAACTATTCAGTTTAGTCAAACAGTTCTAATTCAAACAATTCAGTTTAGTATAAATATAAATTTTGTTTACACACAGTTAAATGTTAAAACAGTTCTACATTAAACAATTCAGTTTAGTGTAAGTACAGTTTCAATGTCAAAAACAGTTCCATTTCAAACAATTCAGTTTAGCATAAGTACACAGTTTAAATGTAAGTTCACAGTTTAATTGTCAAAAACATTTCTATTTCGAGCTATTCAGTTTAGTCAAACAGTTCTTATTCAAACAATTCAGTTTATCATAAGTATGCAGTTTAGTTCTATTTAACCCAAAGATAGGGCCTTATCAGGTGCTACCATACTGGGCCAGAGTGGACCTGGGAGCAATGGCAATGAAGGGGTTCTCCGCATTCACCAAAGCCACAGCATCACTGGAACTTTACCCTCAGATTGTTTAGTGTCATGTCAAGGGCTCTCATTGGGGTGAGGTGGGGTCTTACTCCTTTGTAGAGGTGCAGTCGGTGTATTCTACAGCCCCAGCCAATTTGGCAATATATACATAGATCGATAGATAGATAGATTGATAGATATGTAGTGCATTCAATAGGTTTCCAGACTTTTTTATACAGGCATTTAAAATTGTCATAGGCCCTTGGAAATTCAGTATATTATTGCTGTACATCTTATGAGATGACTGACCAATTTTTATGATTTCAGCTTCAAATGAACAGCTACAGCAGCAATTGGAATACACTCTACTAAATCCCAATTGTCACAGCTGGTGAATTTCAAAAATGCAATCTGGACATGAGGACACTTTAGAAGAATGATATGTAATAAAATTCTGTTTTAAACTTGGAAAAAATGCCACAGAAATGTATGGAATGCCTCAGACTGCTTTTGGAGCATCTTGCATGAATCAAGCATCAGTATTTGAGTGGCATAAGAGATTCAAGGAAGGCAGGCAGTCTGTGAGGGATGATGAGAGGTGTGGGAGGAGTAAGGAAGTCAATACACCAGAGTTAATTGGCCAAAGGGTTAGGGTTAGGGTTAGGATTACTATGTTGAGATTTTAAGGGAGTTCAGGAAGAGATTCCATCAGAAGATGCCAGCACTCTTGAAATCAGGTCAGTGGCATTTCCAGCAGGACAATGCACCAGTCCACAACTCCATCCTTGTCACAGACTATTTGACCAAGATGGGCATCAAGACAGTTCCTCAGTCACACTATAGTCCAGACCTTGCTCCCTGTGACTTTTGGTTATTCTCTAAGCTCAGAGGCTGTCGTTATGAGACAATTGAGGAGATGAAAGAGGCTGTGATGAAGGTCATTGACATGCTCACACAAGAGGACTTTCATGGGGCCTTCCAGAAGTTGTTGGAATGGTACAACAAGTGTATTGCAGCCAGAGGAGATTATTTCGAAGGGGACTAGAGTTTCATGTGTGTACTATCAATAAAAGTGCCCATACAAAAAATGTCCGGAAATTTATTTAATGATCCTCGTAGATAGATAGATCTATGGTGAAGTAGCTGTTATTAACAATTCAACATATATATGTGTGTGTGTGTTTGCGTGCATGCATGTATGTGGGTATAAAACAATATAAATATATATATATATATATATATATATATATATATATATATATTAGTGAAATCTGCACCCTCTGGGTACAAGTATTGGCATAATGGTTAGAGTGTTTGCAAATGAGTTATACTAAAGACTCAAAAAATGGTACCTGATACCTCCTTGCCTAACACTTAGCATTATAAGGTGTGGATCAAAGGTAAAGTGGAGCAATCCAGGGAAAGGAGTAGGGCCCTCCCTTACCCCTTGGTGTAGTAGCAATTGAAAAGAGAGACTTGGGGTCATCCTCGACTACAGTCACCAACAACTTTACTGAACCAAAATAAGAATGTATATAAAAAGATTACACTTATTTTTATTTTTGTTTAATTCATTTTAATATAAGATCATACATAGAATTGCATTTATTACATTTGAAAATTAAAAAAAACAATAGTGGAAATCAATAACACCAAATGATCATTTATAAAACTTGGTTTTGTTAAAACCAGAAAACTAAGTAAATCTTTATGTCTAAGTAATATATAACATGCATAGCAGGATTTTAAATGCATTAATAAGATGGGCTGTTTTGAAACAAATCTAACTCAACTAGACTTTAATAGAGATATTGTGCAAATTAAGATTAAATAATGATTATCATTGAGAATATAACATAATCAATTAAGGGAATTGTGACATTAATGGTAATGTTGTTTTGGTTAGAGATACATAATCTCTATCATTATAAAAATTGATGAGATTTAAGATTGAATTATTACATTAAAATTATTTGAAACAGAGAGGGTATAACTAAAGAATAAAGCAGCTTGGACACTAGCTCTTCCCACAGCTCCCCACTTTAATTGCTAAATTTTCCTTATTCAAAAATTAAACTAAATTAGACAGTAAAGAATAAAATTCCAGTAATTTCAATGGGATGTTTGCTTATATTCATTTGAATAAAATCAAACAATTAAAAATCAATTATACCAAGCAAATATTTATCAAAATCAAATCTTTAAGATCAATTTACAACTTAGCCTTCTAGTTAACACTTTAAATCACAATTTGTTTTTATATATAAATACAGTTGCATGTTATTAGTATGTAGATAAGACCAATAGCATTAATAATTTCCTAAATAATTAAGAGTTAAATAAAAATAAAATCATGGAGAATGTGATGTCAATAACTAAGGAAATTGTGACATTGGCAGTGATGTACTTTTGGTTAGAGACAGACATATAATCTCTGTTATAATTATAATGATAGATAAATTTCTTTTGACCAAATACAGACTTCATTCTCTGTCTGCTGATCATTGTAATAAGTGAAACTCAGAGTAGCAGGATGATAACTGCACAGTCACCAATATATATATATATATATATATATATATACATCTTGTAATGAGATTATAAATCAATTGAAAGTAACTAGTGTTAGGATTTTACACCAGATCAGATTCCTTTGTTTGTTGGCAAAAATACTAGAATATTATTTCATTTTTTCAATTAAACTTCAGATTCATGCTAAGTATTTGATGTTGTTATGATATCAGATAATTCAAAACTTACATCATTGAAATAACTTACTGGATTCATTTACATTGACAGGAAAGTTGTAAATAAGACGGGAATTATATAAAAAGGCTGTATTTTCATCTAATATTTCTACAATGTGAAAGTTCAGTTTTGGTTCCTTTCCTTAATGGCATATCAACCTTTGTTTTTTATTTAATGCCAAAGGCATCCTTATGGAAGAATAGCAGTGGTACTATTCAACTGATAGTAGGGAGGATAAGCTGGCTCATATCTTTTCAAAGTGTATTAGTCTGATAGTGACCATAATAGCATGACTGGAGTTTGAACTTGCTTAATATGATGTTGAAATTCAGTACATTAGCCACTACACAATGAGGACTACCCTCACAATATGAAGGAAAACTGACAAAGTTTGGTCATACTGTCAGGTACTACTGATGAACTCTGGGCAAGTGGTAATGATGTCTTAGTCCCAAAACTATATGGTGGGGGTACCCATGACATAGAGTCTAACATAGAACATATTGTCCCATGAATAGTACCACAACTGTTCTTTTAAAAGGATGCCTTTGGCATTAAAATAACCCATGAAGGTCAATATTTCATGAAACAAAAGAAAAAAGAGAATGAGAACAATAAACTCCTGTGTATTGAATAAAGTAAAGATTATAAAGTACATAATACATGTATATATATATGTTCTGGTGCCGATGGCGAGCGATAATGAATAACGCGTGAACACGCAAGCTATCTAATCAGGAAGTGTCTTTATTTACATTCAAGGGAGCTAAACCTACAGAGCCGGCCTCACTTTCATGAGGCCGTTTCGTACCCGTGTTTTACGGAGCTATATACATCATAACATCCCTCTTATCAAGTGATGTTTACACTGAGTTCAAGGTAATGTGTGATGCTGTAAAAGTCCATACTTTGTAATTGTGTGTGAGTTCATTTTTGAATGAAGCGAGTAAAATTCCGAGTAATCAAAGTAAGGTCCCTATGTGCTTTTTTCTTTTCTTTTTCTTTCCTTTCTTCCCCTTTCTCCTCAATTTTTGCTTTGTGCATCTACCTTTCGATAGGTCGTGGTCCTTTAATCGTGCTGGCACTTGGACAGGATGACTAGATCTACAGGTTTGGATTTCATGTGTCTGTGATGTGCATGTTTGTATGGGAGTGTATTGGGGGTCTGCTGGTGTTTGGTCGGGTAATGTATCTAGTTGCCGGGGGCGAATATTCAGGGGCTCAGTGGGTGCCCGGTCAGGAAATGTGGCCTGTTGGCGCAGGTGGATCCTGTTTCGCCTGTACTGTTGTCCATCTACCTGGACCATGTAGCTGCGTGGTGCTGCTTTGCTAGTGACTATACCAGGCGTCCAGTCGCTGTTAGGGTTTTGTGGATGACACTTCACCCTGATAGGTTGTCCTATGACGAGGTCTTCCTTCTCAATTTGAACATATTTTCGCTCCGTTTTAGTAAGTGCTCTGGACGCATACACGATGGGGTGTCCACCCTGTTTTATTACAGCTCCAAGACCAACCTCCAAACTATCACATTCCAGTGAGACTTCCTTGTTAACATCATAATATTGGAGGACTGGAGCTTGGGTGATGAGTTCTTTCATCCTACTGAAAGCCGTTTCGTGTGGTGGCAACCAGTCAAATACAGAGTCCTTGTCCAGTAGGCGTTGCAGCGGTTCACATACAGTGCTTAGTTTGGGTGTAAACTTAGCAAGGTAGTTTGCGACTCCTAGGACTCTCTGAACACCTTGGACGTCTGTGGGGTATTGCATCTGTGAAACTGCCTTAACTTTCTCCGGGTCTGCTGCTAAGCCCTGTGCACTGAAGATGTGTCCCATGTAACTGACAGAAGTTTGTTTGAAGTTTAACTTTTTGGGGTTGCGTTTTAAACCCTTTTCCCGGCATCTTTCGATAAGTGCTCTGAATGCTGTGTCGTGACTTTTGTCGGCCTCCCCATCATTCTCACCAGAACCATATATTATGGTGTCATCTGCGATAACTTTAGTGTTGTCCAGTCCCTCGAAACAGTGGTCGAGTCGTCGTTGCCCTTTCTCTGGGGCTGAGCTAATTCCAAGTGGCATTCTAAGCCACCGTATCCTGCCAAATGGAGTCCAACACGTTGTCAAGTATGAAGACGACTCATCCAGTGCAACCTGAAGAAACCCATCCTTAGTGTCTATGACCGAGAAGAGCCTGGCCTTGCTCATCTTTGTCGCTATTTCCTCGACTGTTGGAGTTGGGTAGTGGTTACGCTGGATTGCCTTATTCAAATGGTATGGGTCAATACAGATCCTCAATTTGTGGGGTTTCTGAATGACAACTATGTTGCTGATCCAGGGTGTCGGTTCTGTGACCCATGCTATCACTCCTTGTTCAACCAATTCCTCCAGCTTTTGTTTCAGCTCCATTTTAAGTGGTAGTGGAACTCTGCGGGGGTTGTTCTGAACTGGTTTGATGTTTTTATCAACCTGTATTTTGCATTCTCCTGGTAGTCTTCCCAGCCCGGAAAATACATCTTTACAGTTGTCAAGAACACCCTCCTTGGTGAGTGATTTAACTTCGTCCAGGTGTCTGATGCATTCAACGTTGAAGGCTATAAGCTGGAGTGCAGAGCTGGCCCGTCCAGATATTAAGGATGGCGAATTATTGTCCACTACTTGAAAATGGACTTTTTTCTTGATGTTGTTTGCTTCGCACCACAGTGTTACAGCTCCCAGGGGTTGGAGAATGGAATTGTCGTACAGCTTCAGCTTTATATGGGAGGGCTGTAAGGGTGCTGTGGTGAGGCGTTTGTAGTCCACAAGAGCAAGAGTGCTGCAGCTTGCCCCAGTGTCAATTTGGAACTTGAGGGTTAGAGCTTTCTGGCCTCCTAAGGGGGATACGTGGATGTTTGCGTAGTAGTGTTTGCGGTCTGACAAAGGATCCAAGGCATATATGCTTTCATCACTGCTGGCAGGTTCGTCGTTGACGTAACAGACCTTTGCATGTGCTGGCAGTTTATTTGACCGTGGTGGATGCGCTTGGGATTGGCACATCCTTGCAACATGGTTACGCTTTAGGCAGATTGCGCAGGTTAATCCATAGGCCTGACATTTGCCTTTGTCATGGCTTAGTCCGCAGAATTTACAGTCCTTGATATGCTCCCGTCTCTGTTTTCTTTTTTCTGCTTTTTGGGTATAATGCACTGTTTCTGTTGTTTTTCTGCTGCCTATCACGTCAACTTGTCTGTCCCTTTGTTCAGTGCTCCGACATATATCTATTGTCCGGTCTAGTGTTAGGTCTGGTTCACTGAGGAGTCTGGTCCGAATTTCTTTTTTATTTGTTCCCATCACTATCCGGTCGCGGAGTAATTCATCTTCCAGCGTGCTGTATCTGCACGTTTTTATTAGTTTTCTCAGCTTGTTCAAATATGCATCGAAACGTTCGCCTATTTCCTGGTCGCATGATTTAAATACGTAGCGTTCGTATGTAGTATTTAATTTAGGTTCGAAATAGTCCGATAATTTTTTTATGGTGGAGTTGATGTCCACACGTTCCTCCTCTGTCATGGGCAGATTTTTTATAATTTTTAGGCATTCCTTGCCAACGATAGAGAGAAATGTTCCTACCTGGACTTTAGCCGGTTTGGTATCAATGCGCGTAGCGTCGGCGTAGTTCGTCCATGAGAGTTTAAATAGGGACCAGTTCTCTCTCAAATCGCCGTCCATGTCCATTTTTTCCGGTGGTGGGATGGGGTAAGCCATTATTCCGAAGTATTAGTCTTATCTCCAAGGTATTGTATCTGATTTGTGCCGTGTAATGATCCGCTCCGACTTCCGTGTTTTATGTGTTCACGTGGTGTCCAAAGAGTAGTTGGATTAGTTTGCCGGTGCGTATACACTATTTTAGTTATTTTCCGAAGTAATGTGTGTTTATCCGAGGTGTGGAGAGATGACTTTGCCGAATGTAGAAAAAAAATCCCACTCTGATACCATGTTCTGGTGCCGATGGCTAGCGATAATAAATAACACGTGAACACGCAATCTATCTAATCAGGAAGTGTCTTTATTTACATTCAAGGGAGCTAAACCTACAGAGCCGGCCTCACTTTCATGGGGCCGTTTCGTACCCGTGTTTTATGGAGCTATATACATCATAACAATATATATATATATAGACAGTAGCGAGCATAAAAATCAGAACAATGTTAAGAAAAAGTCTAAATGTGAAGTAACTTTTTATTTTAAAGCTTCATAGAACATTTTATCAAAGAAAAATGAGAATATAAAGGTAAATTGTATAATTCCAAAATATAAAGCTCAATAAACATGTTTTGATAAGGTTATAAAAATAATTACATAAC
The DNA here is from genome assembly GCA_963585895.1 of Sepioteuthis lessoniana. Taxonomy (NCBI): domain Eukaryota; kingdom Metazoa; phylum Mollusca; class Cephalopoda; order Myopsida; family Loliginidae; genus Sepioteuthis; species Sepioteuthis lessoniana. The sequence goes on from CAUZXS010000464.1 coordinate 74,169, forward strand.
ATTTGAAAAAAATACATGATCAAAAACATCAGAACGATTAAATAAATCTGTAGAATTTAATAATTATTTTGTATTATTAAAAAAATTTTAGGGTAATAATATAAAATAGGGTATTTTACTAAATTACTCAGGCTCGTGCATTGCAAACATGGCGAAAAAATATGTGACATCACTGGAACTTAGAAAACTGATAGTCAAGTTAAGTAATGAAGATAAACTCTTGACTGGGAATATTTCAAAGACTATGGGGAAATCTAAAAGTGTTATTCATAATATTTTAAGAAAACTTGAGGAAACTGGGTCATGTGAAGCCAAGAAACTACCTGGCAGGCCTAGGAAAACTACTGCAAGGGAAGACAAATGGATTGGTAATTAATCAAAAAAGGATTGATTTGCGACAGCAACCACTATCTCTTGGCATTAAAATATCAAGGCACACTATTTCCTGAAGACTTAATAAAATAAATTTGAACAGTCAAGTAACTTCTACGAGGCCTTACATTTCTAAAAAGAACAAAAAGAGCCGATTAAAATTTGCCACTGAACATGACATATGAACTGAAGAACAGTGGGATTGTGTTCATTTCAGTGATGAGTCAAAGTTTAACCTGTTTGGTTGTGCCATGAGAAGGTTCATTCGATGCAGTCCTAAGGATCAATATTCACCTCAGTGCACTAAAAGCAGAGTTAAATTTGGAGGAGGAAGTGGGATAGTGTTTGGCATGATTTCTGTAGCTGGTACAGGACCTCTTGTCAGGCTACATGCTAAAATTAACGCAACTGTATACAAAGAGATATTAAAGAAACATGTTGTACCTAATTTAAGAAATGCAATTAATCAACCAGCTGTATTTGTGTAAGATAATACTCCATGTCATACAGCAAAGTCTATGAAGACATTTCATTCTGATGATGTTATGGAGTGGCCTGTTCAAGGCTCAGACATGAATCCTATTGAGAATGTTTGGAAGTTACTAAATGAAAGAGCTAAGGAAAAGAATCCAAGAAACGTCAAAGAACTATGGACTAATCTGAAAGGAGAATGGAAAAAATATCCAATGATGAATGCAAGACATTAATTCTCTCATGTAGCAAAAGATGTGTAGCTGTAATTGAAGGTAAAGGTCTACACACCAAGTACTAATGAATTATGAACACTATTTTCATTTAGATATGATGTATCCATTATAATAGTAGGATTTATTTAATCATTCTGATGTTTTTGATCATCTATTTTTTTTAAATGTTTTATAATTATTCTTATAATGTTATCAAAATCAGTTTATTGACCTTTATATTTAGGAATTATATAATTTACCTCTATATAAAGGTCAGAACAATGTTAAGAAAAGGTTTAAATGTGAAATAACTTTTTATTTTAAAGCTCCATAGAGCATTTTATCAAGGAAAAATAATTTTTTTTTTTTCATCATACAACGTTTGAAAGCACGTGCGATACCCTATCCTCATCAGCCACCAACCAGGGTGATAACACAGTTTTGGTAGCTCAAGGCAGTATGGCCACTCCTGGCGCTACCAAGTGGCAAAAGCTGCCTGGTAGTGCCAGGAGTGCCAGTACCGCCTTGAGCTACCAAAACTGTGTTATCACCCTAGTTGGTGGCTGATGAGGATAGGGTATCACACGTGCTTTCACACGTTGTATAATGAAAAAAAAAAAATTATTATTTTTACTTGATAAAATGTTCTATGAAGCTTTAAAATAAAAAATTATTTCACATTTAGACTTTTTCTTAACATTGTTCTGATCTTTATGCTTGCTACTATATATATATATATATATATACTTTAGCAGAAAGATCAGAAGATATATATATATATATATATATACTTTAAGATAAATTAAAACAACTAATGACCCAGAGTTTCATAAGGTCAATTGTCAGTTAAGTTACTTTCAAACATGTGGCATACTTAGCATTGCAGTTATTGTCATAGAAAAGAGAATCCAAGATAAGGGTATTGCCTTTTCTCTTTATGCTAATACCTTTGGTAAAAACAAGAATCCATCTATTCTTCCCTAAGCTATGAGTTAATAGTAGAGGACACCAGATTCTCTAGCCTTGATTAAGCAATCAATCTAGGAGAAGGAAAATTCTGAATTCAAACTACTTAAAAGTTGACCTTGTGTCACATCCTGCTTGTGGCAAAGGATTTGATACTTTCAATCATATTTGAGGGTTACTGAAATTTTGTGTATATAATACTCTAAAAGGTGATGCAACATGGGGCTTTTTATTTTTGTCACATGATTGATCAGAAAAATATGAAATCTGGAAGAATAGCAAATGGTTCCACAAGATAACAGATAAAAATAATTGTACATTCATATATTTTGACATTACCCTTCAGTAACAAACAAAATATTAAACAGATCTATAAACACACCAGAAACATGGATAGTTATACAAGATGAAAGTATATCAAGCACAGTAGGAAATATATTTGATCCCTGGCTTATTGATACTTCTGTTTTGGAAAGGAGTGAATGATTCTAGTTAGCATTCTGTAGTTATCTCCATTATAAAAAAATAATTTTTATGTATGATTAAACCATGACATTTAGTATCAATAAAACCCCACACAATTATCATTCATTCACAAATTTACCTGAAAATTTAATTTTAAGATAGAGCATAGCTTTTATGGAAATCTTACTATGATGAGTCATTTTTAATGACTTGCTCTTACATATGTACTCATACATATATAAAGTATCCCCCAACAATTTCTTATAAAAGGTGAATTTTCTTCTAAACCAACAATATCAAGATTTTATTATTTCTAATGGAACATGATAAAATCAAAATGGATATTATTAAGTATTACTTAAATATTACTAAACCCAACTGCATTAAAACTCTGTAACCAAAAATATGAATATATAGCTATCTAAAAATAAGTACATCCTTGATATTCAATTTTACTTTTTGGTGACTGGATTTCAATGTGGTAGAGTTTGCTAATAAATAATACATAATAATATCTGTTTCAATTGTATAAACTTCCACTAGACATTTTAAAAGAAAATTAATGTTTTATAAAAATATGTCAGGATCATATTTATAGGCAATATTGAACACAAATGCATGAGCACACACAGACACACACTCACACATACACACACACACAGATATATATACATATATATGCGCGCGTGTGTGTGTGTGTGTGTGTGTGTGTGTGTGTGTGTGTGTGTGTGTGTGTGTATATATATATATATACATTATTGTAGGTACATGCCCCAAAATGCTAATATAAGTATAATTCGAATGATAGAAATATATTTTATGTATTCATATAAAAATGTATAGAGATGAAAAAACACAAGGTCTTCAGAGGATGATTTTATTTGAAGAAATATTTGCCAATGTTTAATGTTTTGGTTTTTAGACTTTTATCAGGGTATGTAAGTTATTAAATGAAACAAAGAAGATGAGAAAGTTTTAAAACATTCTATTGTTAGAATTCTGTTTCAAATTTGTGTGATATGATTAACATTCCAAAGTTTATCTATAAAAAATTCCATAACACATCTATCTATCTATATATATATATATATATATAGAGAGAGAGAGAGTGAGAGAGAAAGAGATTAAATGATAGATTTGGTGAATCTGACAAGATGAGAAAAAATAAGTGAAAAAGACTTCAGATGAAATCTTTTTGAAATAAAGACAAAATATCATTTTTGAATCTATTGTCAGTTTCAGTTAATCTACTTTTCCCCTTATTTTTTCAAACACACACACACACATATATATATATATATGTGTGTGTGTGTGTGTGTGTGTGTGTGTGTATGTGTGTGTTAATGATTATATTATTCTCTTCATATCAACCTATTATAAACATTTTATAATATATCCATCCATCTTTATCAGTGTTAACTGCCTTCTTTCTATCTGTCTGTTTAATTTGACTATCTGTTTATCTATCTATCTTTCTAAACTTATATAAACAATGAAGCTGAATCATTTGGAATAAGGGATTTTGTAACTTTTCAGCACCAATCTGACTAAATAGGGAAACAAATTTTTCGATTGTATTGTGGTTCTATATGATAATTGATTAAATAATTTTCAATCATTTCTTATCAAGTATGTAAACTAACATTTTGGAATCTTTAAAATCAAAGTTGTAATTAGTTACTAAATTATTTTAACCATTGTGTATATAAATAAGCATATCCCTAACAATATAAGCACCTAATTAACACTATAAATGTATAGACGCCTTGTAATGAGAGTATAAATAAGTAGACTTCTAGCAATGTGTATGTGTGTGCGTATATACACATATATATATATATATATATATATCAGCAACCATTTCAAATGGCATAATAAAAATAGATAAACTTTTACATTATGACAGACACTAAAAACTGATCCTTATAGCTACTTCAAAATGAGTGTAGGGTTTAAAGGGACTTTGAAGTATTTCCTAAATACCAAATCTAGCAACAAAATGATCTCAGACTTAGAAAAATCCCAAGCTCACATGGGGACAATTGTTAGCATATTTCAGATGTGTGTACAAAAAGATAAAAGACAAAAAAAAAAAAGAAGTAAAATCTGTGTCATTTTCAAGCTCATTTCTGACATATGAAAAGGTTTCATATTTTTCATACCAAATGTCAATTTATATTTGGTCGCTGAGTTACCCAGAGGTTACGACCTTCGGCATCCAGTCATATCCTTTGTGTGTTCCTGAAATCGATAGTGGTGATTTCCGACTATTAATAAGCCTGTGAATTGTCATCCATAAGGGGGTGGGGTGAAAGAGGAGTGGTCGGGTGTGAACTAACTCTCCCATGAAATGAGTAGGATTGGTTCTGTAATGTAGAGATAACTTGTGTGTCAGTCTGCGATTCATTTTTCCCAAACACGAACAGAGGGAGCCACTTGTTAATGCTTTGAGTCTTCCATTATTATAATTACATATAGAAACACACAAAGATACAAGAACTTTTGAACACACACACACACACACTTGTTTGACAGCAGAGATATATTAATTCAAATATATAGATATATAGATACATACTCACATACACATAAAAGAAAGATTACTTTGACACAATGTTAAATCAATGTAAGAACAAACTAGCTAATATACAGTGTATACACCTTTAAACATTGGCCTACAAAAGCTTATACATACATGAAAGCCGTCTCATATGCATACACATGCTTACATACACCCACATATTTACACATGCAAATCTAGGTCTTGAAATAACCAGATAGTAAATTATGTAGGCAAATATCCATATAATTTTTATCACTGCATATACACACACACATATATATTTACTTCCAGAGAGAGAAAGAGAGAGAGAGAGTGAGTGATAAACATATACTCACTTTGAATTTCTATATACAAATGAATGTACACATGCACACATTCAGATATATTGATGGAAAGATACAGATTTATCCACACATAGTCATGAATATTTGCACATTAGATATAAACAAGCACATATTTACAATTATAAACACACACATACACACACACACAGAATCATACACTAATACTAGCACAAATATACTCAAGCACTTCCTTATGAAACTGAAATAAGCATATATTCTTATATCTATGAAAACATAATGACTCATTATCCATCACATGCTGAAACATATAAATACCTTCTCATATGTGAATCAATTTGTAAATATAGATAATAATTTTGCACTTAATAATGTGAGTGCATTGCTTATATGACACCTAACAGTGAAGAGGATTTAGCTGTAAGTACTGAGATATGATACTAGAGTTTGAAGAAAACATGTGCTCATGAACTCTATAAAACATAGAATAGTACTTTTGAACTATATAGAATATACAACAGTACTTATGAACCATATAAAATATAGAATAGTACTTATGAACTACACAAAACATACAGTAGTACTTATGAACTATATAATACGCATAATTGTTCATATGAACTATATACAGCATAAAATAGTACTTATGAACTATACAAAACATATATTAGTACTTATCAACTATATGAAATATACAACAGTACTTATGAATGAGACAAAATAGGCAGTAGTACTTATGAACTATATAAAACACATAATTGTACTTATAAATATATACAACATATACTTGTGAACTATATAAGATATACAATAGTTCTTTGAACATATGATAGTACATATGAACTATATAAAATATACAATGGTACTTATGAACTATATGAAGCATATGAAAGTACTTATGAACTATATAAAACATGCAATTATACTTATGAACAATCTAAAACATATAATAGTACTTATGAACTATACAAAACACAGAAGAGAACTTATGAACTGTATAAAATATACAATAGTACTTATGAATTATAAAAAACATATGAATGTACTTCTGAACTATGTAAAATATACAATAGGACTTATGAACTACATAAAACATACAATTAAACTTAGGAACTATCTAAAATATAATAGCACTTATGAAGTATATAAAATATAAATTCATTCTTATGAACTTTGCAAAATGTACTCTAGTATTTGTGAACTATATAAAACATACAATAGTATTTAGGAACAATTTAAAACATGTACAAATACTTTTGAAGAATATAAAATATATAACAGTAATCAATATAAAACATAGAATAATAGCCATGAACATAAAGAAGTACTTACAAAGTAGAAGTTGTTCTTATGGACTATAATGTAATATATAAACTTAAATGTAAAAAGAAATTAGAGGCAAACGAACAATGGATAATTTCACTCTTCTCCATTTGTGGAAATGGACTCTGCAGGTAAAGAGGTGGTACAACTGTATGACCTAGTAGATGATACTTCACTCTCACTATTGATAAAAAGACTTCATTTATATCAGCATTTATATTCATTTATTACCAATTTGCACACTCCAGTAGATATCCTTGATTATATATAAACCAATATAATAAAACTGATCACCTATGACAGTATGATTGTAGTGTGTGTAGATGGTAATGTGTGCACATATAGATATCTGTATAAGTCTGTAGATAGATATGCAAGTGTAAATATATAGATGAGGATCATTAAATAAGTTTCCAAACTTTTTTCGTATAGGCACTTTTATTGATAGTACACACATGAAACTCTAGTCCCCTTCAAAGTAATCTCCTCTGGCTGCAATGCACTTGTTGTACCGTTCCAACAACATCTGGAAGGGCCCATGGAAGTCCTCTTGTGTGAGCATGTCAATGACCTTCATCACAGCCTCTTTCATCTCCTCAATTTTAAATGCTTGTACAAAAAATGTCTGGAAACCTATTGAATACACCACGTAGATAAATAAATATATATATATATATATATATATATATATATATATATATATATATTGCATTTTTCCAACTTCCCACCAAACCAGATTTAACATAAAGATATTTTAAAGTGTGGAGAGGAGCATACACAAATTAAACTCATGTGTAGCCATTTCAAAAAATACTTGGTCTCTTCAAGATTCCTATTCAGGGCTGCCTCAGGCACTAAGGAATAAACTCAGTCCTGCCTCTTTTAAATACGAGTACAAGTGCTGCATGGTGGGAAGCCCCCCTAGCACCAATAATTTTTATGATCTATTATATATATATATATATATATGATTACTTGAGCTATAATTTCAGTGATGTACATTACATGCACATGGGAAGCAGCATGATGTACGTAAAGGTATTTGAATAAACCCATGGGCGACCAAACTCAATACCTAAACGGGTCCTGGACGTGAGTTTGACGACTTTACGCTCAAGATCGTTAGTTCGATCGGGGAACTACTGCTGCTCCTCTATAAGAGTGGCTTCTATAGAAGAGAATAAAACAGCCATCGAAAGATAACCATGACCCACACTCAAACCACATACACAAACCGCATCGCTCTTCGCGCGGGTAAAAAAGGGGCGCGTCCTGCTGAGGTTGGAGCCCTGGCCGCAGTGTTCGAAAAATCAGCTACAGAGCTCAAACAATCAAAACTACTAAAATGCAAACACTACAAATAGCCACATTCAACGTAAGAACCTTAAATAGAATAGGACAACTACCAGAGCTAATCGCATCGGCCGAAGAACATAAGATTGACATAATATGCATACAAGAACACAGATACACGCACACCGAAGATATCAAATATCACGAAACTGGCAATGGGTGGTCGCTCGTCACCGTATCCGCATGGAAAAACTCTGTCAACGCTGCAGTAGGAGGGGTAGAATTACTTATAGGACCAAGAGCATTAAAAACGATAAATAGCGTTGAGAAAATACAACCTAGAATGATGGCAGCTACTTTTAACGGCAACCCCAGAGCAACAATCATCTCATGCTACAGCCCCACCAATGTTAGTGAAGAAACTGAACTAGTCACCTTCTACGATGAGTTATCTTCATTAGTGCATAGCATCCCGAAACACAACATGTTAGTCATTGGCGGAGACATGAATGCCTAAATCGGGAAAAACGGAAACAACAAATACAGCATCCACAACACGTCAAATAGGAATGGGCAACATCTAACAGATTTCATGATAGAAAATAGATTAGCATGCCTCAATACAAACTACCAAAAAAGGGAGGGAAAACTATGGACATACACGTACGCAAACAATACTAAAGCTCAAATAGACTACGTCCTTATAAACAAGAAATGGAAAAATAGTGCAATGAATTGCGAGGCATACTCCTCTTTTGAGGGTGTGTCCACCGATCACCGAATAGTCACGGCGAAAATACGGTTAAGCCTACGAAAAAACGCCAAACGAACAGTGACCACCAAACACTATGACTGGGCCCTATTGAACAACAGAGATATAAGAGATTAATATGTATTAGAATTAAGAAACAGATTCGAAACACTACAAGAAAAGACGGAAAAAAGTACACCAAACGACGAATATGAAAATTTCGTCAATGCACACCTCGAGGCAGCAGTGAAATGCATTCCAACAAAACTCAAAACTAAATATAGAGTCCCTTGGGAAACATTAGCGGTGAGAGAAAAACGTGCACTAGTGAAAACAGCCTCCAAAAACTATCGAAAAAACCCAACAAACACAAATGCCTTAAAACTAAAAACGGCACAATATCAATTAGCAGGCATATATATAAAGGAACAGACAGAATACATTCAAAATCAGATAGATAAGATTAGAGACTCGGTGGAAGATAGACAATCTAGAATAGCCTGGTAAACAATAAACAAAGTGAGCAGAAGAAAGAACACAGCCAAAGCAACACTGAAAGCAGCAAACCAACAAGAAAGAATAAAACTGTGGAAACAGCACTTCGAAAACTTACTAGGAAACCCACCGAAAATAACACATGAACCAATCACCAGAATAATTAGCAAACAATTAGACATTAAACTAGGACCGTTCACACAAGAAGAACTCGACTCGGTTCTCAGAAAAATTAAAAATAGGAAAGCTGCAGGGCTGGACGAAATTCCCCCGGAAGTATGGAAGACTAGACAATTCGATGACATACTGCTCCGACACTGCAACGCAGTATACAATCAAAATCCGATAGATAGATGGATGAAAGGATGCATCCTCCCCTTCCCTAAAAAGGGGGACCTCGGATTAGCCAAAAACTACCGAGGCATAACACTTACATCCATAGCAGCCAAAACCTACAATGCCCTACTACGAAACCGCATAGAACCCGAAATCGACAACATACTTAGAAAAAACCAAAATGGCTTCCGAAGAAATAGATCCACGACCTCACAAATATTAACCATCCATAGAATCCTTGAAGGTGTACGGGCAAAAAACCTACAAGCGACATTAATTTTTGTTGACTTTACCAAGGCTTTCGATTCCATTCACAGAGGAAAGATGGAACAAATCCTTCTAGCGTACGGCATACCTAAAGAAACCGTAGTGGCAATAACGATTCTCTATAGAAACACTAAAGTAAAAGTACAATCACCAGATGGAGACACAGAATACTTCGACATTGTAGCAGGAGTACTACAAGGGGACACGCTGGCCCCGTACTTCTTTATCATTTGTCTAGACTACGTACTTAGAACATCGATTGACAAAATCAAAGAGAATGGCTTCGAACTGACGAAGAAAAGAAGCAGAAGGTACCCCGCAACAACAATTACCGACGCCGACTACGCCGATGACATAGCGATACGGGCAAATACACCTGACCAAGCCGAAACACTACTGCATAGTTTAGAACGAGCAGCAGCAAACATAGGCCTCTATGTTAATGCACACAAAACGGAATATATGTGCTATAATCAAACGGGGGACATCTCCACTCTAGAAGGAACCCCTCTTAAACTAGTAGACAAATTCACTTACCTAGGAAGCAGCGTCGAATCAACCGAAAAGGACATTGAAACGAGGTTAGCGAAAGCATGGACAGCTATCAATAGGTTATCGATTATTTGGAAATCAGACCTACCCGATAAAATGAAACGCAGTTTCTTCCAGGCAGCGGTCACATTGATACTGCTATATGGCTGCACTACATAGACGCTAACAAAACGGCTGGAGAAGAAGCTAGACGGCAATTACACAAGAATGCTACGTGCAATCTTAAACAAGTCCTGGTGGCAACACCCCACAAGACACCAACTGTACGGCCACCTACCTCCTATCACGAAAACTATTCAAGTTAGACGAGCCAGACATGCAGGACACTGCTGGAGAAGCAGGGACGAACTCATAAGGGATGTACTCTTATGGACCCCCACACATGGCCGTGCAAAAGCAGGACGACCAGCACGACATACATTCAGCAGCTATGTGAGGATACGGGATGTTGTCCTGAAGACCTACCTAGGGCGATGAACGATAGGGAGGAGTGGCGAGAGAAGGTCAGGGATATCTGTGCTACCAGCGCTATATGATGATGATATATATGTGTGTGTGTGTGTGGTTGGGCAGCATTTCTTCATCAAGACATATTTAGTTAAATAGTATAGATGACTTTTGTCGACATATTTTTATCTTGATCCTTTCAAATTGCCATATGGATATTATAATATCCTGCCAGAATTGGCTAATAGATTTTCCAAAGTTGATTTGTTCCAAAATACTTTCAGTCCCATCATAGGCCGTCTTCAGAGGGAGTGTACATTGCAAAAACTATACAACCTTCGCAAATACAGTACAACTTTGTTAGAGTTAGATGTTCAATTTATACTGGTATAATGTTGTAGCGCATATAAACCAAACCAAACCTGAGTTCAAATCCTGGTTGAGACTGTTTACATTTCAAATAGAGCTAATACATTGGGGAAAGGTATGAATCTATATATTCTCTCTTCAGTTATTGGTAAATAGTAGGGCAGACTGTGCTCTTTATGTTTGGTAACCAGTCTAGGAGAAGGAAAACTCTGAATTTAAACCAGTCGTAGATCTGGAGAGGGATGGGTTCTGCCAAGCTATTATGGCCCCAAGACACTCTTTATGAGAAAGGCCCAACAACCAAACCAGGTTATAGAATAAATGAAGATAATACCCCTGACACAGTAAGGTTTGGTTTGGTTTGGTTTGGCTTAGTTTTATGGCATATCAACCATTGTAGATTATTTAATGCCAAATCCTGTTTATAAATATATATTAAATATATATGATTTGTAAACATTTTATTCGTAGCACAATTCATTCATTTGCACACAGTTAAATGGTTCCAATAACACTAGTTATTCTATTCAGCTTTATTTATTCATTTGTACATAGTTAAATGGTTCAAATCGCTAATAATTCAATTAGACAGTCATTTACTTACACACAGTAAGATGGTCAATTAGTTCTATTTGTAACAGTTCAATTTAATGCATATCAATACTTTGAACACAGTTTAAATGTCAAGCAATTCTATTTGACCCTATCAGGTATTACCATTTCAGGTCAGAGTAGACCTGGGAGCAATGGCGATGAAGGAGTACTCCATTTCCCCAAATCTCCAGGGCTGGAGCCTTACCATCAGATCATTTAATGTCATATCCAAGACACTCATTGGAGGAATCTTGCTGATCTGCAGAGATGCAGTCAGTGTATTCTACCACTCCAACTGACTGGGCTACCCTTGACATGAGATGAGTGTGGTTATGTATAACTATTAAAGGCCAATCTCAAGAGTCACCAAAGGTATCACTCTAATAGAATAATACTAGAATACTAGTTCAGTATGCAGATCAACTCTTGTGTAATAGAGTATGTCAATTAATGGATTAAAGCATGATTTTAAATAACAGCATCTAGATAAAGTCATACTAGCAAGAGGGCTTCAATGTCATACTTGTAGAATAGAAATATTCATGTTGTATAATGTCTGTCATCATAGGAAATGGACCAGGTGACCGAAGTTCAAATCCTGAAGGAGATTGTTTGCATTTCACATGGCACTAATACTCTTTGGATTTGGTTTGGTTTGGTTTGGTTTGGCTTGGTTAGGTGGATTGAGAAGTTGCTTTATGAGGGTCAGCTGAAAAATTTGTTGGCTAAGATATTTTGATAGAATATGACGAAAAAAAGTTTATTTTTCAACATAGTCCCCCTAGCAGTTTACACGCTCTTTCTATTGGTGTTACAGTGCCTGGATCTCATTAGTCAAAAAAGTCATCAACAACATCCTATGAACTTTTCAGCCTTTGAACTTTTCAGCCCACCCTCATACACACTCTCCGTGACCATGAAAAATATGACAATGTGTTTCTGTTTATATTTAAAAGGCAGCTGTGGTAGGATACAACTTGTCATCCTCCATATATGTGGTTTGGTTTCATTTTGTTTTATGGCATATCAACCATTGTAGGTTATTTAATGCCAAATCCATTTATATACATGTAAACAGTTCTATTTCAAACAATTCAATCTATCATAAGTACACAGTTTACATGTCAAAACAGTTCTATTTCAAACTATTCAGTTTAAGATAAGTACACAGTTTAGTTCTATTTGATAGATAGTACCCCCCAGGTTCTAACATTTTGAGCCCAAGTGGACCTGAGAACAATGGCAATGAGGGGATACTCCACATTCTCAAAACTCCATCATTACTGGAGCCTCACCATCAGATTGTTTAGTGCTAAATTCAGGACACTTGTTGGGGAAGTTTGACACCTCTGCAGAGATGCAGTCAATGTATTCTACAGCCCCAGCCGACTGGGCCTCCCCCATATATGTATGTATGTATGTATGTATGAATGCATACATGCATATATATATATATATATATATATATATATATATATATATATATATATATATCATCATTATCATCATCATCATGTTGTGCCGCCAGTACGGATATCCTTAACCCTCTCTTGCCACTTCTCCCTATCATTCATTGCTTCTGGCAGGTCTTCAGGGCTACATCCTGTATCCTCACATAACTGCTGTATATATGTTCGAGCTGGTGGTCCTGCTTTTGCTCGGCCATATGTGGGGGTCCATAGGAGTACATCACTTATGAGCTCGCCCTGCTTCTCCAGCATATATATATATGAGGTATGTTCTAAAAATATCAAGACACAATGAATGAAAGAATAATTTTCTTCAAAATATTTCCCTTTCACATTTAACACTCATTCCTGTGAGTTTTCTTTTTCATATGGGGTCAAGTTGCATCATCTTATTTTTTTAATGTCCTCCATAGACAAGGAGAAGATCCCATCATGTAGTGGCTAATGTGCTGGACTGCAATATCATAGTTAGTGATTTCAAACTCCAATCATGCAATTATGTTCATTTCCTAACTAACACCCTTGAAAAGATATGAACCTCCTTACTTTTCTTTGCCCAGTCAACTGGGTCAGTAGAATATACCGACTGCACCTCTGCAAAGAGGTAAGACCCTCCTAACGAGTGTTGTCAATATGACACAAAACAATCTGATGGTGAGGTTCCAGTGATACTGGAGGTTTGGGGAATGTAGAGCACCTCTTCATTGCCATCGCTTCCAGGTACCCACTGGCTTGGAGCAGCTGCACCTGATAGGGCCCTATCTATGAGTTGAATAGAACTAATCTGTGTACTTATGCAAAACTGAATTGTTTGTAATAGAACTGTTTTTGGCATTGAAACTGAACTTACAAGAACTGTTTTTGACATAGAAAAAGTACTTATGCTAAACTGAATCTTTAGAATTAGAACTGTTAGTCTAAACGGAATAGCTTGAAATAGATATGTTTTTGACAATTAAACTGTGTACTTACATTTAAACTGCATACTTACACTAAACTGAATTGTTTGGAATGGAACTGTTTTTGACTTTAAAACTGTACTTACGTTAAACTGAATTTTTTTAAATAGAACTCTTTTGACATTTAACTGTATGTAAACAAAATTTATACTTATACTGAATTGATTGAATTAGAACTGTTTTACTAAACTGAGTAGTTTGAAATAGAAATATTTTTGACAAACTGTGTACTCATGCTAAACTGAATTTTTTGAAATAGAATTAATTAATTGTATAAAAATGGATTTGGCATGAAATAACATAGAAAGGTTGATATGCCATAAAACCCTAACAACCAACCAACCAACCAACTCCTTACTTTTCCAGGTATGTATTAAATAGTACTACAATCGTCCCTCTTCAAGAATGGATTTAGCATTAAATGACCAACAAAGGTTATACTATTAAACAAAGAAGTCAAACCAAACAGAACCTTTATATACTTAAATCTCTTACCTTTGAGATAAATTTCCTGCTTAGAGAACAAGAAAAAGTCATTTGGAGCTGAAGGTTTGATGTGTATTGTGGGTGCAACACTTGCACAATCTTGTTTTGCCCAAACTGTTATTGAAAATGTACTGAGACTGGCATCATAACCTTTTTTTTTAAATTGGCACCAACTCACCTAGTTATCTAGACATTATCACTGTATACATGTCTTCATTTGAATTGGTCAGGGAGTCTCCATGGCATAATCATTAAAGTGCTTGACAACTGCCATGAAGTAAGTTCAAATTCCTGTCTCCAATCTGATATTTTCACTTTCAGACTAATACCCTTGGGAAACATATGAGCCCTCTTATCCCCTAGCTATGGGTTAGATAATATCACTGCTGTTCTTCTACAGGGATGATTTTAGACAGTTGATATGCCATTAAGGAAAGAAACCAAACTAAATAGTTAGAATTTTAAATCTAAAAATTTTAAACAAGTAAAGGGTAAATAATTAAGGGTAAATTCATGTGCTGTTGTGGTTAATGTGCTGGACTGCAACATTGTAGTGAGTTCAAACTCCAGTTCTGATATTACATTCACTTTCAGACTAATACCCTTGGGAAAGGTATAAAACCCCTTATTCCCCCAGCTACAACTTCTATTCTTTGACAAGGATGGTTTTGGCATCAAATAACTCACAACGTTTCATATGCCATAAAACAAAGAAACTGAAACCAAAAATGATTGAAGACTCAGTCTTGATTCTTTTTGATTGCACTTCATATGTTTGTATGGAAGTCTTCATGGCATAAAAATTATTGCCATAGGAAGTGGACTTGGCTATCTGAGTTCAAATCCTGAATGAGGATGTTTGTATGAATCCAACCATTCTCCCTTCAGCTATGGGTAAATAGTAGGACAGACTGGTTCTTTAACCTTGGTATGGCAATTGGTCTAGAAGAAAGAAAACTCTGAATTTGACCAGTTAGAAAGGATGGGTTCTCCCCAAGACACACAACAAAAGTAGCACCCCCACAACAAAACCAGGTTATACAATCAGTAACAGACATACATCTGTACATGAATGCATATGTTTGATTATATATGGTATATAAAGAAGAAAAACTTAAGAAAGAGACCGAAAAAGAGAAATTGCAAAGGAGGAAACAGAATTGGTCATAAATACACACTCATGCACACAAACACACATACACGCACATATGAATAGAGTGTTCATTTAAGATCAATAGCTGTCCTGACATTCCAACCAATAGGATGATTCTAGATTTGTGCCACCAAATAATGTGTAACTTCAAAGTCTATTTGCTGTTAAGAAATCTTTTATTCTGTAGGTTGCTGCTCTTGTAAGAAAATGTATGAGTGAATGGGAAAAACACCAAAAAACACAACAAACCCACTTCAAACTACACTTGCATAGCCACTAGCAATGCCTTTGGAAGCCAAAGATATGTATTGCATCAACATATATATATGTATGTATGTGTGTGTGTCTGTGTGTCTATATGTAAATATATACATAGGTACTCATTGTGTAATGGATAATGTTGTAGGAAATGGACATGGCAATCTGAGTTCAAATCTTGAACGAAGTTGTTTGATTTCACATAATATTAATACTTGGGAAAGGTATGAATCCAACTATTCTCCCTCCAGCTAAGGGTAAAATAGAAGGGTAGACTGATTTCTTTAGCTTTGGTATGTCAACAAAAGGAAACTCTGAATTAAAACCTGTTAAACTCCACTTAAAAATTAACCTTATGCTTCCTCCACTTTATTCAGAGGGGTTGGCAAATACATACATATGCAAGGAGGAGTTAAAAAGTAATGCCTTTGATGATAGTCTGAAGGCGCTTAATCTTGTCAATTGATAATGTCCTCCTTCCACATGACAATGCTTGAATACACACAAGCATCACAACAAGACAGACAATCACTTTATTTGGATGGACAACTTTACCACATCCTCCATACTCACCAAATTTGATGTTTCAGACTATCATCTTTACCCCCATGAAAAAGGGTTTAAAAAGCCAACATCATGCCAGTGCTGAGATAGTGAAAACTGCAGTGATGAAGTGACTCAAAGAACAGTCAACAGAATTTCACAAGGCAGGGATACATGCTCTCATTCGGAGGTGGAACACTGCTATTGAGGGAAACGGTGACTATGTTGAGAAGTATGGATGTGATTCTCAGAGAACCAGCTTCATTTTGATGTATGATACATGTTCCTGTGTCAGTAATTCCTGTAAAAGGCATTACTTTTTGATTCACCCTCATATGTATATAATAAGTTGTAGTTTTTAACCACTGAATTTAAACCAGTATATCTCAGCTGAGAATAAGATTTATTAATCAAAACAAAGAACCATTAAAATCTATACATTTTTGATAACAACAAACAAATCTATTTATTCCAGTAGCATAGAGTTCAGGAGTTCTTTGAAAGTGTTTTGAGTGATGTTTGGTTGTTCAAGATCTTCCCTTGTGATTAGCTTTTTAGATGCTCAAAAAATTGGTAGTTGGTCAGAGAGAGGGCAGGTGAGTGAGCTGAGAAAGGTGGAGTTTTGTTGCAAACTTCATTCAATTTCCACTGAATCATTTATGAGATAACTGTTAGGTATTGTCATGGAGAAGAATTGGTCATTTTTGGTTGATTAAAATTGGATATAAATGCTGCATATCTTCACAATGCTTCAGTTTTTCTGTACTGAAATTATAACATTTGTCCTGGTCCTTTAGATTTTACAATGATTGCAGTCAGTAAAGAACTATTTTCAAACATTTGGACCAAGTATCACATACACTCTAGTGTGAAATTTACATTTGGACCAAGTATCACATACAGTCTAGTGTGAAATATATAATTTCTAACCTGCCTTCCCCTCTGAATTTCTGGAGGTAACTAACATAAAAATACTTCAATTATTTCTTGGATACTGAAGGTCTCAGTAACAGAATTATTTTGGCTTAATTCAAGCTCATAAAATACCTTATCAACTGCTATAGTATTTGACATACTGACTGACAATGAAACATCTGATGTAAACTTCAAATGTTTTTCTATAAATCTGTAAGTATCTGTATTTTGAATAGTTTTTTTTTAAATAAATTTTTAACTGTTTCTTTTGTAGACATCCTGTATGTCAATTTTTTCACTTTGTATGTATTTACCCACATTCACCATGAGCAGGATGTGACACAAGGTCAATTTCTTTGCAGAAGACAGATGGTTTGAATTCAGAATTTTCTTTCTCTAAAAGGATTTGCCTTATCTAGGCTAAAGAACTCAGTCTGCCCTGCTATCTACAAATGGAAAACATACGTTCGCATAAAACACTGTCCATTTTTGTGCAAACAAATGATTAATATTAAATAGAATGATTAGTGTTAGATAGCAATAATTAAAACCATGTAACAGTGAAGAAAGTGTAGCAATACTAGTTAGCAAAGAAAGTTAGTTCGAAGCCCTTTAAAAATAGAATTACTTACAAATCAAATTTAAATGTTTGCAAACAAATGACTGATGTTAAATCAAATTTTCACTGTTACATAGCAATACTTGAAACCATTTAACTGCATGCAAACAAATGATTAACATTAAATGGAATCATTAGTGTTTGATGAGAGTACTTGAAACCATTTAACAGTGTGCCAACAAATGGATAATATTAAACCATTTAACTGTGTGCAAACAAATGGTTAATATCAAATGAAATCATTAGTGTTTAATAGGAATACTTGAAATCATTTAACTGTGTGCCAACAAATGGTCAATATTAAATGGAATCATTAGTGTTCGATGGGAGTACTTGAAACCATTTAACTGTGTGCAGACAAATGATTAATATTAGATAAAATCATTAGTGTTTGATGGGAGTACTTGAAACTATTTAACTATGTGCAAACAAATGCGCTCAGGCTTGTTTAAAAACTTTTATTCCAGAAGTGATGAATTAAAACAGATGGATTGATGGTATAAACATGAAGTGAAAAAGAACATGAATGAAAAAATATGACGAGAAAAACTTGCAGCTTCATCAAGGATATGAACTAGAATCACCAATTCCATTTCCACTTTGTAAGTTTACCTAGCTGACTTTCCCAGTTTTGCATGGCTGAAAATTTATATTGGAAATGAACAGTGCTGGTCATAATTATTAGCACCCATGAAATTTTTGTACATAATGTAGAATATCTCTAGAAAAATAAATGAATAAATAAATTTAGTCAAATAGTTTTGGTCAATTCATAACTCTTCGTTGATAAAGAACAATAAATGATAAAACTACAAGTTTATGTGAATTTGGTTATTTTCTCTTTATTTCTGAAAATATAACCAAAAAAAAATTAAATATTATTTGTAGAAAAAACAGGAAATTTGTTTTTTGGTGAATAATTATGAAAAATATCGGGGGAACTTTTGAGCAGAATTCTGTGTTAAGAATTTCAAAATTCTAAAATCCGGCCGTACCATTTATTATAATAAAAAAAATGAAGCTTACAACTTAGATTAAGTTACTTCATTTTTTGACAACCAAAACAACAGAAAATATTTGTCAGCAACATTTATTTATCATAAAATAATAATAACATAATAAATATTAATTATCAATTTTGTCTTTAATTACAACACAATATACAAGATAAGAAGCCCTATTAAATGTTTTGGCATTCCTGATTGATTGATTAATTTCAACGGCATATCAACTAGACGAGGGTTATTCTTATGTCTATGGTTATTTTATGTCTATATGTTAGTGAACCATGTTCATTCATATTTATATTTTTCATGTAGTTATTTCTTGAAAGGTTCAAATAGAACTGTTTGACATTTAAACTGTGTGTAAACAAATGACATGCATTAAATTGAATTGTTTGAAATAGAACTATTTGACCATTTAATTGTTTGTAAACAAATGACTTATGTTTAATTGAATTGTAAATGATATATTACAATACTCAGAACTATTTAACTGTGTGCAAATGTATAGTATTCAATAGAATAATTAGCATTGAAAAGCAATACTTGTAACCAGTTTACTGTGTGTAAACAAATGATTAATATTAAATGGAATGACTAGTGTTAGATCACAATAATTAAAACAATGTAAATGTCTAGAAAAAATAATTTGTGTGCCAAAAAAGTTAGTTCTAACTCCTTTGATATTAAATCAAATTTTTACTGATACATAGCAATACTAGAATCCATTTAGTCATGAGCAAAAAAATGAATTCAGGCTCATTTAAAAATGTTATCTACAAAATGTGTTTATAAGTGATATAAATTCAATATATATGTATAAACAGGATCTGGTATTAAATAACCTACCATGGTTGATATACTATGAAACCCAACCAAAACCAAACTAATGTCATTCTAAGGACACCCTATTTTTTGATAGGGCTCTTACCCTTTTACGGAAAATGCAGTCATTATATTCTAAGCCCCACTGACAGAGTGGTAAATTTCTTGGAAAAATCTGGTTGTCATGGCGATATTTTAAAATTTCTAAATTCAACTGTTTGCATTCTTATAGCAAACAAACACTCTTTTTATACAAAGTTCATAGTCTGAAAAGTTTATTTCTGCTGTTGATGACTTTCTTGGCCAAAGGGATCCAAGCACTGCAACCACGATGAAAGAAAACTGTAGACTGCAAAGAAAACTATACTGAAAAAATAAATTCATTTGGTCACATTGCATGAGAGTATCTTAGTCAGCCTATGAACTTTTCTGCTAACCCTAATATATATATATGACCAAGCAAACAATGTATTTTCCCAGTACAATATAAAGTTAATATATGGTTGAATAAACCAGTTTAGTCACCCACTGCATACACTACCTACTGACCACAAGAAACTCAGAAAAACCAAAGCTCAAAGAGAATTCTTTCTTTTCAAAATAAATACATTAAATGAAATTTACAAAACAAATATGGTACTGCGAAGAAAGTGTTAAAGACGAAATAACAATACCAGATGAGCAATGAGCTTCACCCCTTGAGTACACGATGTGAGGTTGCCTGGGAAAGGGTTAATTGTTTTGTTTCTTCTTCTCTGGTTATTAAATGGAAAACTTGCCCTATGATTTCAGCCGAGATACAGGATGTCTGTATTTGAGGATCTTGAGAACTGGGTTGTATGTTGGACCTTCTCACATGTAACCCTGTTCACATGAACCTACACATGCATTTGTGTGCACACAAATACATATATGGGCAAATCTCCATGCACATGATATATTAGCACATAACCATACACTTACATGAATATGTACTTGTTCATACATAAATACACACAAATGTTAAAGCTTGTATGTACCCAAAATCACTCACACACAGACACACACACATACATACACAAAAAAACCTGTGCATATAGATGAGTATATGTGAATTTGTGTGTGCATGTGTTAGCATAGTACTCACGAAATAATAATGGAATTATTTACATACAAACAGCTTTTCTGACTAGGATCAGAAAATCTATGCCGTGGATCAGAGTTGTATCTGTGTACTCTTTCTAGGAACAAAGAGTGAGTCTGGAATTTCTGTCGAGGATCAGAATATATATATATGTGTGTGTGTAGTTGGGCAGAGGTCTTTCATTTAAGCATGTTTGATTAAATAATAAAGACACATTTTGTCAATATAATTCTATTAAGATCCTTTCAAGTTTCCTCATAAGTGTCTTGGTTTCAGGTTGGAATTATAAGGAGGACTATAGGGAGGCTGAGGAACTATCTTGATGCCCATCTTGGTCAAATAGTCTGTGATAAGGATGGAGTTGTAGACTGGTGCATTATCCTGGTGGAAATGTCACTGACCCGATTTGAAAAGTGCTGATCTCATCTGACGGAATCTCTTCCTGAACTCCCTTAAAATCTCAACATAGTAACCCTAACCCTAACCCTTTGGCCAATCAACTCTGGTGTATTGACTTCCTTACTCCTCCCACACCTCTCATCATCCCTCACAGACTCCCTGCCTTCCTTGAATCTCTTATGCCACTCAAAAACTGATGCTCGATTTATGCAAGATGCTCCAAAAGCAGTCTGAAGCAGTCCATACGTTTCTGTGGCATTTTTTCCAAGTTTAAAACACAACTTTATTGCATATCATTCTTCTAAAGTGTCAGATTGCATTTTTGAAATTCACCAGCTGTGACAATCAGGCTTTAGTAGGGTGTATTCCAATTGCTGCTGTAGCTGTTCATTTGAAGCTGAAATCATAAAAATTGGTCAGTCATCTCATAAGATGTATAGCAATAACATACTGAATTTTCAAGTGTCTACGCCAATGTTAAATGCCTGTACAAAAAAAGGCTGGAAACTTATTGAATTCACCACGTATTTACTATCATCATTTTTGTAACCTAAAGTATTCTTAACTTACTTGTAAATTTGATTAATTTCAGAAAGTTATGAGATGTTGTTAAATTTCAAAGTCATCGAAATTTGCTATTTTTATAAATTATGACGGTTTGAATTAGTTTGTTTGGTTTCTTTGTTTAATGGGATTATTTAATGCCAAAGCCAGCTTTGTAGAAGATCAGATGCAATACAATTTAACCCATTGCTCAGGAGAGAAGAGGTTCATACCTTTCACAAGGATATTAGTCTGAAAATAAATGTGATAGTGTAACTGAGGTTTAAACTTGCTGACGACAATATTGCGGTCCAGCACTTTAGCCATTATGCCATGAAGACTCTCCCAACTTATAAGTAATAAAACATTCATATCTCTCTCTATTTATATAACAAATTACAAAATTAATATCATATAATCACGTAAATAACCTAGCAGTATAAACTAGTGTTATGTTTTGACCTTCAACCCGGCCCAAAAAAAATGCTATTCCATGGTGATGCACCGGAAGGAAGTGACACATTCCAATGGCCAGTAATCGAAAGAGATCGTGTGGGCGGATTAAGGTTTATAATATGGGACAAGGTGAAGGTCCCACTTTGCCAATACAGACTGATGCACCAGAAGAGAGTGACCTCTGAACTGCATGACAGTTATTTCCGCTTGATGACGATTAAACATTTGATTTCAAAGATCCAATGGGCGATCGTGTGGGCATTGAATTATTATTTAACTCAGTTGAGTTCGAGTCCAAGAAGCAGTTGCCAGGAGGGTTCCAGACAGCTAGAGACCAGATGTGGTAGGGAAAGCCACACCCGACCGAGGGGGCCCTCAGGAACCCCGATGGAGTGGACCCCAGCATTAGGAGAACAAGAAAGACACAATGTGACGGTCATAACAGTGGGGTCAAGAAATTACAGTTTATGTTCGGTCTCCAGCTCCTTCTCACATGCAACCCTTGAACAACCCTTTCGAACCCTTGCAATAAAGTGAGAGGTTAAAAATATTGTTAAAGAAGTCCTTCTTGCGTCGTTTATTACTGTGTGCGTCGTTATCGTTGTGTCGTTGTGAATTATTCTACATATATATGTGCACGTATGTAGATGTGAATCTGCATATGTGACTATATAACACTAGACAACCCTTTCCATCATGCCCCACACAATAGTATATAAAGAGATACCCACTGCATAGACAGCACTTGGCAAGAAACTGACTGACACCTAGTGCTATTGACTCAGAATCTATTGAATATTATATATATATATATTTATAAACAAAGAAAACAAATGCTATACTGTTGCTCATGAAATCTGAAAAATCAATCATGATCATTATGAAGATGAACATGGCAATTTAAAAATTCCTTGATAGCACTAATTCTCTAGATTTTCCAATATATGATAATTCATCATCCCTTTGATATATATATATAAGTAAGTAAACTTTGCAAACGTAGTCAAGGGTGATCCAAAGGCTCTCTTTTCAATAGCAACTACACCAAGGTGTAGGGGAGGATGCAACACCTTTCCCTTGATTGTTCCACTTTACCCTTGATCTGTACCTTATAATGCTGAGCGTTAAGCAAGGAGGCAGCAAGAACCATTTTTTTTAGTCTTTGGTATGACTCGACCTGGGATTGAATCCAGGTCTCCCTGGCCATTGTTGAACACTCTAACCATCATACCAATGTACCAGTATATATATATATATATATCAGGGGATAATAGATAATTTATATATATATATATATATATATATATATATATATATATATTGTCATCCACAAACAGACAGTTTCATTGTATTACAGCTCATTAGCTTTGCTAGACACCTGAGATGCTTCAAACGGGGATTAGAACTTAGCTGCTTTTACACTTTTGGATATCTTACCGCACAGCCTCACTGTAAGCAAAGGGATTTAACATATATGGATTATTTTTCTTTTGTTTTACATATATGCTTAATGGCTACTATGTGCTCAATTCATTAAAAATGCTTTGCATAATGCAAATGGCAACCAGTAATTCCTTCACAAGAGTGCTCAACTCCCCAGGTGGGGGAGTATACATATATATGACGAGTAGTAAAAAAGAATCAAAAGTCAAGCTGTATTTACAAAACACAAATAACCAAAGCATTAAACATAAAATTTTCTTAAAAATAGTTACCTTGAAATTTAACACCCTTATTCTTACGAGTTTTCTCTTTGCTAAAGCACCATGGAAACTTTCTTTTTGATATGTTGGGAAGCTAAGACATTATATCAATTATCATCCATGTCTTCAAACCCCTTTTTCTCGAGATGATTTTCAGTTTAAAAAACATAAGAAAGTTGCACAGAGCTCTGTCAAATGAATATGGAGGAAAATGCACTTACACAATCTTGTGTTTCACCAGAAACTGCTGAACAAGTTGAGCTGAGTGTGCAAGTGCATTGTCACAGTGAACCTGCCACTGGCCCATGGATCAATTGCTAAGCATCAGAGAGATGGTGCAATATTTCCAAGTCAGCTGTTTAGTAACAGTTTGACCAGTGGAGACATATTCATGCACTAAACCCTCTTTTTCTAAATAGACTGTGAACAGCACTTTCGGCTTGTACCAGACTTGATGGGTCTTCTTTAGCTTTTGTGATGACAGAGACTTTCAAACAGATTACTGAACTTTAGAATCAGGATCATAGCCATTGGATCAAGTGAAAAATCATGGCTATATTATAGCTATGATTTCTCACCTGATCCAATGGTTTTCAAAAACACTGCCTTAGTGTCTACACACTGAAATGAATAAGTTGCTGTGGTCATAAGTACTAATCTAAGTACTAATCAGTATTATCCTCTGTCGAAAGATAATAAATAATTATCTCCCTTGGATTTGGTAGATGTGTTGATTGGATAAATGAAAATCCAATGATACATACTGGCTTCTTTTTATCCCAATTCTTCGAATGAAGCAGATGTGCCTTTTTATTTCTGTCCAGTGAATAGAAGAGAGGCTTTGTCTCCAATCCTTGTATATGATTTGAAAGCCACACAGATGAACACGCAATGAGAAAATTTGACATCCTGAAAAGAAATTAAAAATCTCATCAATCATCTGTTCATGTTGTAATTTTTCTTCTCACGATATGCCCAAATATTTCTATCAAACAAGTCAACCACAGTAATTAACAAATTATGAATGCAGTCTCAGTACTTTTTGATTAGCAGATTTTGGGGGAAAAAAAGAATTCTAAAAGATCATGCACCTTGCTTCATGTACCTTTTTCTTATTTCCCCAAACAGAAAAACTGAAAATTCATCTCAAAGGTAAAAGATTTGAAGACAGCAGACATTAAAACAAATTAAATATGACAGCATATAGAAAAAAATGAAAGGAATTTTAGTGGTGCTTTAACACATGAAAAACTAAATGGAATGAGTATGTTGAATGTGAAGTCAATATATTAGCAAAAGTTGTATATTACAGGGCTTCAGATAATGAAAAGTTCAGAAAATATATTCCTGAAGTAACACCTTTTTATAAAGTCTCTTTGTTTCCTTTGCTACTTTTTAACCAAATTATCAAGATACATAAATACTCTACTCAAAGAACGTGGAATCAGGTCAACTGTTCTTCAGTCAACTGCTTTGGAACCGAACAAGATCGGTGGTTCATGAAATTGTTCAAGAGGAGTTAGATATCAGTAGTGCCATCTCATTGGGTTCCAAAATAATTAACAGAACAAATGCATGTTGGTTCCCTGCAATAACCATAACCTTGCATATCATTCCACTCACATGAAGAAATAAATACCTACATGCACTCATTTAAATCCAATGGATGATGCATGATATAATTGTTATCATCATAGGAAATGAACTCAGCAACTTAAATTCAAATCCTATACTGAACTATTTTTGTTTTCCTTAACACTAATGCTCTTGGGAAAGGCATGAATCCATATTTTTCTTCCCTAGCTATGGGTAAATAGTTGAGCAAACTAGGCTCTTAAGCCTTGGTACAACAGCCAGTCAATGAATTTAAACCAGCAGTACTCCACTTTAAAAAATTGACCTTATGTCAGATCTTAGGATAAATACAATTCAATAGATAAGATGATATATTACCTAAAGAGTTGGCAATAGGAGGTGCTGTTTACAGTTGCACCTTTTTCAAGGAAATCAGTTGTGATGGGTCCTTTCATGTCCCTGAATATCGTCAACATGACCTTATTTTTTGACTGCTGCACCCAGAACTTTTTCATAACCAGAGAGTCAGAGTATTTCTACCCTGTAAATAATTTTTTCAATCCTGACTCATAGTGGCAAACCTATTGTAAACATTGTTTTGACTAAAACATGCATCTCCATACCCATCATACATTCTTTGATAAATTTCCCACTTCTTTGCCACCAAATTTCCCACTTCTTTGCCACTTCTTTCTCACTTCTTTGCCACTTCTTTGCCACCAAATTTCCCACTTCTTTGCCACCAAAAATTTGATGATAGACCTTTGTTCATGCCTAGAGTACTCTGTTTGATTTCTTGCCATTTTGAATAGTCTCAAAACAAATATTTTTGTAAGACCAAAATAATTTTTGCTATAAACCAATTCCAAATAATCTATGGAAAAAAATTCTGAAAAAAAAATTATTTTACTTTTTTTTAGAAAATTCTCCTTTTTTATTGAATGGCTGTCATAGATAGATAGATAGATAGATAAATTCCCCTAATTGAATGACCATCATAGTTACATCTAATGCAAATACATATACACATACATGGTGATTTCTTTCTTTCCTAGTTCATCTTTCATCAACTTGAATGTATGCACATACATTTGTGGATTGATGTAAATACACATGCATACTGTCATATGTTCTCTTTCTCAGCTTACCTCAAACACATATTTCTCATAGACATGTGTGTACAATTACAGCAACACAGCATTTACTTTCTCTCTCTCTCTCTCTCTCTCTTTCTTCCTTTAGGCACACAAAAGTGCACACACACATACATACACACATATATGTGCGCACATCTTGCAAATGAAGGTTACCAAAACATTCACAGAGAACTTTTTGCAAGTTAGACAATCAGTCTATGTTACTTGTTTATCTATCACAAAAAATTCAGGTTTGGTTCTTTCCTGCGGGTGGAATACTTGCAAGCAGACTTGTTTTACATTGATGGAACATGCGAAGGATCTTCCACATCCTCTCTTCCCATGTATCATCATACGAGGCGTGTTCAAAAGGTATTGAGACTGAAGCTTTCCATTTTTTAAATTTTAAATTTTAGAATTAAAATGATGACTTGTGCATAGCTGAGACATCGAGAATGATGTCTAGTTGTCTAGACTTTGTCTAGATGAGTAAGTGGCAATTTTTTCAAAAATTATATAAAGTGCACACTTTTTGATCGGTAATTTTTAGTGAAACACAGAATTGTGCAAGCGTAACACTCTTCATACTCACCAGACCTCAGCTCTGTTCACCTTTTTCTTGTTTCCTAAACTGAAGATTTATCTCAAGTCCATATATTTACCCATATCAACCCCTCTGCTCATAGCAGAAGTGGTTGATATGACACAAGGTCAATATTTTTAGAGTAAAACTGGTTTGAATTCAGAGTTTTCTTTCTCCTAGACTGGTTGACTAAGAAAAGCTAAAAAACCTATTCTACCATACAATTTAAGCCATAACTAGAGAGATAACAGTTGGATTAATGACTTTCCCAAGGACATTAACTCAAAGTGAAATGCAAACAGTCTCTGCCAGAATTTGAACTCAGGTCACTGATTCTATTTCTAATGATGATAACCATTATGCAAGGTTTTATTTATCTTAAGTGTAACATTTAAGGATGTGAAGAACATTAAAAGAAATAAGGTGACACAATTTCACTCCATCAAAAGAGGAGTTTCAAAGATGCTTTGACTAATAGAAAACTTGCTTGAATGTGTTGAATGTGAAGGGACTGTTTTGAAGAAAATTAGCATTTCATTCTGTGATTATTTCTGTCTTGATGCATACAGCTTCAGTCAGGATATTTTTTGAACAGACCTTATATTTCATAAGGCCACATCAAATGCATTTAGAGAGACAGGATAGAGGGAGGTTTAGGAGAATGCCTTTCTTAAAATGTGACAGCCTACCAGTTTTCAGAAGCTGTAAACTATTTCACTAGTTTTATTTTCTGATATCTTGGTTCATGGGACAATTTTACCCCACTTCCAACCCATCAAGTTTGCATGGAAGTGAGCAAGTGCAAAAATTCTCATGTATCACTTTACTCAGCTTTGAATAAATGTTTATGTTGTGCTTTTTCTTATATTTATTGGGCAATTCGAAGTTGGGCACAAGGCCATGAGTAATTGTCATTTACTAAGCTTATGTAAACTATGGACTGCTTTTAGCAGTTTAATGACCATATGGAAATCTGATCTCTCTGATAAAATAAAGCAAGAATTCTTCCAAGTTGTAGCCAAATCAGAACTACTGTACAGTAGCACAAATTGGACTTTAACAAAATGCTGGGAGAGAAAACTAGATGAGAACTAAACAAGGATATAACATGCAGTTTTGAACAAATCCTGGAAGCAGAACCACTTAAAATTGCAGCTATATAGCCACTTGCCTCCCATCTCACAACCCATCCAAGTAAGATGAGCACGGTATGCTGGATACTGCTGAAGAAGTAAAGATGACATTTTTCCATGGATTCCTACACATGGATACACCAGTGTTGGCCAACCAACAAAAATTTGTATCTGTTAGCTCTATGTAGACACTGGGTGTTGTCTAGAGGACCAACCAAGAGTGATGGCAAATAGGGGCAGATTGAGAGAGGGAGACAGAGAGAAAGAGAGAGAGTTAAGGAAATCCATGTTTCATCACATCTTCATGATAATGATGATGTATCTATGCATACACAGACATATATATATGGTTTGGAATCTAATATGACAGTATGTGAAAGAAGACAGTTTGGAAAATCAGACGGATATTTTTCACTTGTGGTCTAGTATCATCTGCATTAATCTATTGCCAAAAACATTCTTGCATTGCAAACAAAAGGAGATTGAAAATTTCTTTTTTAATAACTGTATTTAAGATTTAATCATTTTTCTTTTTTCAGTTTTTGCTTTTATATCTTTTACTCTTCCACATTCTTTGAGTATTAATTTGGTTTATGTATATACATATGTATATATAATTAAAATGAATAGGTCCGCAAATGAATTTGAATATGGTATTTTATGTTTTTTGTCCATATAATTATGCTCTTTTAAAATATGTCTATATGGGTGTGTATACATGAATGCCTCTACATGCAGACAAATGCGCGCGCGCACACACACACACACACACAAAGTACATCTTTGTAAATACATGCAAAAATAAAAAGAACATCTGCAGAGTCCAAAGGTTTTAAGGGAAACTTAACTCCAACAGGACATTCACAGACACAAATCCTGAAATTAAAAAGAATTACACCTCTATCAGAACAGTCCTCACAATAAAAGCTAGGAGTAAATTCTACATAACCATTATTAATCTCCTGAAGAAGACCATAAAGTCTGAAACATGTATGGAGAATAATTATATGAAATAAAAACCAAAAGTACCACATTCAAATTCATTTGAATACCTATTTATTTTAAAATATTTACTTTTCTCTCAATGGACCATCAAAAATTCATATATATATATATATATATATATAAGTAGTTAGAAAAGTTGGCAACCATAGTTGAGGGCAACCCAAAGGGTCTCTTTTCAGTAGCTACTACACCAAGATGTAGTGGAGGGCGCTACTCCTTTAGCTGGATTGCTCCACTTTACCCTCAATGCATACCTTATAATGCTGAGTTTTAAGCAAAGAGGTATCAAGTACCATTTTTTGAGTCTTTGGTATGACTTCCTGGGATTGAATACCATTCTCCAGTGAGAAAGTGGGATATGTTGTAAAAACAGATGTAAGTTGACTGTAAGAAACTCCTGGATTGAAGGCATTCTATGCGGAGTTGGGATAAATTGTAGGTTTTTTGTATTTTTTTTTAGAGAGCTGCATTTCTTATATCAAAGTTATGGTCAAAGATGTTTTGGTGATATACCATAGCATTAAGTGAGGTGTTTTTTTTCAGGTCTCAGTGATGTTCATTTGTTTTTGCTTCTTGCTTTTTTTCCATTAAGCTTCTGAAAGTTTTGATCCTTCATTTTTTTGCACGTTACTTACAGGTTATTTCATAAATTCAAGCTTTGAATGTGACATTCGTTTTTGTTTGTTGTTGAATATATTTTTGATTGTTCTTGAGATGTTTGTTACTATATTTATTTTAAGATGGTTTAGATTTCTTTTGTGATTGATCATTATGATATTTGCTGGTAATATTATACATTTAGTGCTTGTATGTCTTTCTTTAAAACCAAATATCAGTATGTATGCATTTATATATGTTTAGTATGCTTCAGTAGAGAGGTGCATGTGTCAATGTACATAATTAACATTATTATTTGCGCATACCAGTGAATATACGGGAGTTCCCATGATGTTGTGGGTTATGTACTGGACAATGAAATCATTGTGAGTTCAAACTCAAAGTTGTAGTATTACATTCACTTTTGGGTTAATACCCTTGGGAAGGGCACAACCTCCTTTATTCCCTCAGCTACAGGTTAAACAGCACCACTATAGTCCTTCTACAAGGATAGCCATGGCATTAAATAACCCACAAATATTGATATACAATAAAACAAAGAAAATGAAACTGAAACCAAACCAATCAACGTACATATCTTTAATCCAGGTGTGTATTTGTTTGTATATCTAAATACGTATTGTACATATATATCCACACACACACACACAGATAGAACGATTTCTATGCAAATATATCCATAACTGTATATCAGTGGTGGGTGGGGTTTTATGGTATATCAACTCTTATCGGTTATTTACTGCCAAACCCTCTTTATACATATACATATATATATATATATATATATATGTACAAGGTGCATACGATAAGTTTCTGGACTTTTTTCGTATGGGCACTTTTATTGATAGTACACACATGAAACTCTAGTCCCCTTAAAAGTAATCTCCTCCGGCTGCAATGCACTTGTTGTACTGTTCCAATAACTTCTGGAAGGCTCCATCGAAGTCCTCTTGTGTGAGCATATCAATGACCTTCATCCCAGCCTCTTTCATCTCCTCAATTGTCTCATAACGACAGCCTCTGAGCTTAGAGAATAACCAAAAGTCACAGGGAGCAAGGTCTAGACTATAGGGAGGCTATCTTGATGCCCATCTTGGTCAAATAGTCTGTGACAAGGATGGAGTTGTGGACTGGTACATTGTTCTGATGGAAATGCCACTGACCCGATTTGAAGAGTGCTGGCCTCTTCCGAAAGAATCTCTTTCTGAACTCCCTTAACCTCAACATAGTAACCCTAACCATAAACCTAACCCTTTGGCCAATCAACTCTGGTGTATTGACTTCCTTACTCCTCCCACACCTCTCATCATCCCTCACAGACTTCCTGCCTTCCTTGAATCTCTAATGCCACTCAAAAACTGATGCTCGATTTATGCAAGATGGTCAAAAAGCAGTCTGAAGCATTCCATACATTTCTGTGGTATTTTTTTCAAGTTTAAAACGGAATTTTATTGCATATCGTTCTTCTAAATGTCAGATTGCGTTTTTGAAATTCACCAACTGTGACAATCAGGCTTTAGTAGGGTGTATTCCAATTCCTGTAGCTGTTCATTTGTAGCTGAAATAATAAAAATTGGTCAGTCATCTCATAAAATGTACAGTAATAACATACTGAATTTTCAAGAGTCTACAACAATTTTAAATGCTCATACAAAAAAGTCTGGAAACTTATCATATGCACCTCATATATATATGATTTGTAAAGGTGGTTGGTTGGGTTTTATGGCATATCAACCCTTGTAGATTATTTAATGCTTAACCTTGTTTATACATATTTTAGATATATATGATTTGTAAACAAATTGTTTGTAAATAACATTTTTAAACACGGTCATTTGTTTGCACACAGTCAAATGGTTTAAAGTTTTCCTATCTTACACTAATTATTCTATTTAATATTAATCCTTGGTTTGCACACAGATGCTTTTAAGTATTGCTATGAAACATTAACAATTCAATTTTACATCTGTTATTTGTTTACACACAGTAAAATGGTTATACATATATGATTTGAAAGTCAATAGTTTGTAGGTAATTTTATTTCAAAAGAGTTAAAACTAATTTGTTAGCACACAATTATGCATTGCTATTGTTTGCACACTGTTAAACTCTATTCAATTGAATAACAATCATGTTTGCACTCAGTGAGGTGGTTACAAGTATTGCTATTTAACACAAATAATTCATTCATTTGCACACTGTCAAATGGCTCAAACTATTTCCAGTAATTCAATTTTTGCACGCAGTTAAACAGTTTCAACACTATGATTCTGTTCACTGTGACCACCAAAATATTTTGGTGGCCATGATATAACTCATTCATTTGCAGATAGTTAAAGTATTACTATGTAACACTATCAGTTCAATTTAACACCAGTCATTTGTTTTCACAAAGTTAAATGGTCAAACAGTTCTATTCGACCCATAGATAGAGTTTATCACATGGTTGCAATGATAAAATCCTAAAGAAGAGATGAATAAATATAGGTTTTTGCTCTGACTTCTCAAAAAATCATAAGATTGAAAAATTATTACTCATACATAATCTTTCCTTTCTAAAGGTTAATTTATTTACAACACTGCATCTCGATAAAAACTGAAGGAAAATAAAATTACAATAGCCTGAAAGATGATGCCTGTGTATAGTAAATGCATACTTAGCATAAGTAATTATTCTGAGAAAATTTTCTAAGCCTTCAGCACAGTATAATTTATCACAGGATGGCATTCACCATATGTGCAAGTGTATGTATATAAGAATACAGACTTGTATTAATGCCCAAGGAGGATATACAGTATTGCCTATAAATAAATACACCTTTTTTATAATACAATTTTTAATAAAAAAACAAAAAATAGATTATTTCTTATGAAATATTATACTAATAAATCAAATATTATTAAGTATTATTTATTACCAACCTATATAGTATTAAAACACTGTCACCAAAAATAAAATTACATGTCTATAATCAAGATTAAAATTTTATGAATATGTATAAAAGGTGTACATATTTTTAGACTGTTACATATTGATATCTTTATTTACAGAGTTTCTGTGTTATCAAGTTTAGTTATAAATGATATCTACTTATATATTTTTTGATTTAATTATATTCCACCCAAAATAATAAAATACTGATATCACTGTAAAAAAACTTTTTATGAAAGATTGTTAGGAATGTACTTATTTATGTGTGATACTATATAGGGTATTAATATAAGGTTTCTTTGTTTAATCGCCTATTAACTTTCATGGGTTATTAAATGCCAAAGTTGTCCATGTAGAAGAATTGTAGTGAAGCTATTTAACCTATAACTGAGGGGATAAGAGGGTTCATGTCTTTCCCGAAGGTATCAGTCCAAAAGTGAGCAAAATAGCATGACTAGAGTTTAAACTTGTTTACTCTAATGTTAAAATCCAGCATTTTAGCCCTTACGCTACAGGGGATCCCCTTAAATATGTTTGTCTGGGTACAAATACATGTATATATAAGTAAGTTGGATGACCATAGTTGAGAGCAACCCAAAGGCTCCCTTTACAATAGCTACTACACTGAGGTTTTGGAGAGAGCACTACTCCTTTTCAAGGATTGCTCCACTTATCCTTGCTCTATACCTTATAATGCTGAGTGTTAAGCAAGAAGGCATCAAGTACCATTTTTTCAGTCTTTTGTTTGACTTAACCTAGGATTAAACCCCAGTCTTTAGGACCATTATACTATCATAATCATGTTCAAGTCATGGTGATAGCATGGATTCCCTGAACTCGCTCTCTCTCTCTCTCTCTCTCTCTCTCTCTCTCACTCTCTCTCTCTTGCCATTCATCCCTATAGACCATTGCTCTCGACAAGTCCTCTTGACGGCATCCAGTTTCCACACAGAGCTGAAAAATACAAGTTTTTACTGCTCAGCCAACACTGATGTGTCCATTTGTAGAAGTTCATAGGAGAACATATCTTATGAGTTCATCTTTACTTCACCAGTAGTGCCAACTATATCTTGTGAGAAATATCTTCTTGCATAGTTTATACTCCGTTAGCAGTGGCAAAAAACGACAAGAGACAACAAGCTTACCTTAATGTTAACACAACTTTAATTATTCTTGTTGCAAAAAAAGAAATTGCCTTCTAATGCCTCTGTACAGAGCTGGTAGTAACTTCATGAGAGTTGTTATTTGGTTCTCTTCACAGGATACAGAATTCAAGATTCAGATCTGTTTTCGAAGACAAGGAATTTTATGGCATGATTGCCAAATATTCAAAGAAGAATTAGTCTATAAAAACTGGTCAATTTCTGACCAAAAAGAGGACTTTGAGAGTCAATTCTTGACAGACATATTAATTTAGCCTAATTATTTAGGCTTTTAAAGTAAGTCTCAAAGAGACGAATAAGACGTACTAATTGCCTCATAATAATGAATGAGTTCATACGTAATTCCTCTCCGACTGTTGAAGAAAAACCTTTGGGCGCCAAAATTGCCCCAAATCAACAACAAAGGTGGATGAGGTCTGTTCGCTTTCAACACGTGGCTGTAACTACAAATTAAAAAAAAAAGATAAGACAATTTCCCGCCAAACCGAGGCTGACGGTTAAACTCTCGACCAATGATATTAGTTGATTCAAATACAGTATGGTATCCAATAAGGAGCTTGTATGCATCTGCATAATTTCTCACAATCTTATTCATTTAACTTGGATGGTTGGAGATCAAAGGCCAGTGACAATACAACTGCTCTTTTTTGGGTACTACTTCCAGGATTTGTTCAAAACAGCATGCAGCATCCTTGTGTAGTTCCTTTATAGCAACTTCTACAAGTGCTTCACTAAAGTCCGTGTGGTGCAGCCATACAATAATACTGATACGGAAGAAATTCCATTTTATTTTTATCAGAGAAATCAGATTTCCATATAGTCTTTAACTTGTCAATAATAGTTCAAGCCTTCCCTATGCATATGTTGACATTGCTTTCAGTAGATAACATGTTGCTATCGAGGTATGTGAAAGTGTCTATTAATTTCAGAGGCTAGCCATTTTAATATGGAGATGGCACAATCTTGTTTAAAACACATGAACTCTGCTTTGTCTGAGTTTATGTAGAGTTTAATGCCTCTTGCTATATGTTCTAGTCAGCAGACATTCAGCTTGTGCATTTTTATTTGTGAGAAGTACTAGATCATCTGCATAGTCTGCATCTGTTTCTGTGGGATATCGTCTGCTTCTTGCTTTTTTCGCATGAGATCATTTTCTGTCATTTGATCTATTAACGTTTGTAGGCAGATTATGAATAGAAATGGTGCAAATGTATCTCCTTCCAAGACTCAAGAGACTGTGTCAAAGAAATCAGAATCATCATCGGATGGGTTCCGTTGAGCACCATTATAGCGGTAACAGTTTGGGGGAGGAAGCTAAATACTACAAGTATAGCTCTATCTTTCCTTTGTGTATGGAATCAAATGTTCTGAGAAATCTACAAAAAAAAAAGTGTTGCCACGAAATTTTCGGCTCATACTCTTTCGATGATTTGCGCAATGTCCGAATGTAAGAAGTTGTGGATCGATTTCTCTGAAAACTGCTCCGATTTTTCATTAGAATTTTTTCAAGTTCAGGTCAGATACAATTGAGAAGCAAGGCATAATAAATTTTAACAGCTATAACAGTAAGTTCTTAGTGATTCTGACGTGGCTTTTTTTCAAAAGGGGAAGGCTGTAGTCTTCCGTCCATTTCTTTAATGTGTTTTTTTAATATACATTGAACAATTATGCCATCATAATTTCCTTGTCATCGAAATTTCAGTAAATATTTGGTCAAAGCTTGCAGCTTTTCTGCTTTTAATTGTTCAAAATTGAGTGAAATTCTTCCTCCATAAAATGTCCAAGTTTGATGCCCAATCGGGCATTAATAATTTCAGAAGGGTTTCCTGGAAACAAGGCAAGTTTCCAAAAATATATCTCGCATAATGAACGATCCCTTGTTTTTTAGGCGAAAAATTCGTCTAAAATGAGAAAGGGTGCTAGATAAATGCGGTTTCATTACCCGAATATATATATATATATATATATACTTGAGACTTCAAGATCGATTAAAAACGTATTTATGAACACATGAGAGATTTCAGAAATGGTGATGACGGAAATACGTTAAAGAGACACAACTGGGAAACATAATCTTAACTCTAAATATTCCCCTTAACTAACAGTTACATTAACTAACATTCTTAATATCGGTTAATATGCATAATAAACAACACACACACACACACACACACACACATATATATATATATATATATATAAAATATGGAATTTGAAAATCGGCAGTTAAAAATATCTTGAATGTCATTGGCTTAATTTTAAAATTGGACCGTTATAGACCCCTTGTGGGTATTTAAATCACTGGGCGGGGTTTTTTGTCACTGTTTTTTGCATGGGCTCCAACCTGTTTGCAGTCTGACAGTTTGTCAGTTGGAGAAAAGTAGAAAGCAAGGTATGCTTTCTCACGTGCTACACAGTCATTGAGTCTTTCGTTAAGTTATTAACAGTCTCTGAGTTTTCCGTTTTCTCACGAGTCCCAGCCTGTTTACACAGTCAGTTAGAGAAAGGTTGAACCCTGTAGGCCAGCCTAGTATTTGTCGCTGCCTCCCACCAGACACGACTTGACACAAGGTCAAAAGCCCGAAGGCCGATTAAAGTGGGGATAAAGGGGAGGGGAGGTCGGGAACGAGCCGAGACTCGAACCCTGCTGGTCTGTGCTGCTCATCGGCTCACTTAGTGCAATGTGAGCCTGATGAGGCAAGCAGTTTCACGAACCCAAATGTGGGTCTGGGCACGTATGCCAGTTTGCGGCTTAAACTAGACGCATGGTCTAGTGCCGTCCAAGGGGGACAAAGGAGACAAAAATGCAGCTCGCCCACCCGAAGGTAGCCTAGTCGAAACTAGGTGCCTAATTAAAGGCCCCAAGTCTGCCATTGTTCCTTTTCCAGGGCCACGCTGCCAGTTGTGAAGGGTTAAAAGCAAAGTTTGTCTTTTTTACAGACTCCACCGTTAAACCAGGAACGGTGTAAAATTTATAATTAACTTAGTGAGAGTGAATTGGTGAATTGTGCGAGTAAGTCTTGGCAGACATTTTTTTTTTCAAGAAAGGACAGTGGTAGAAATTTAACGGAAAATGTTAAATTTCTCAGAGAACCATCCTCAAATTTTTTTCGGAGTCCCGGGAAAAAGATACAGCTACTGGAAGCGAAAAGAAAATTATATTTGCCTGTGAGTGCCCTGCGCTAGAAATTTGAAACAGGAGAAAGAAAAAAGAAAAGAGAAGACAATTGCCAGAAATTCGAAACAAAAGAAAGGAAAAAGAAAAGTGAGCTTTAAATTCAGACACCATATTGGTATTTCTGTAAAAATTGTTTTGTAATGTACAAATTTTCTTTGTTTCGGTCCAACATCTTATAAGTCCATTTGACTTTCCAATTCTTTCTTTTTTTTCCTTTTGTTTTATTTTATTTTATTCATTCATTTACTTTTTATGTGTGTTACATCAAGTGTTGTATTTTTTGCTCATCTATGCACTGCGAAATTTGTGTAATGTCACTAGAAATGTACTTGTTAAATTTATTTCTTTCGAAATAAATTCTTTGTAGTGGGATAAATGTTTGTTCGTCTCTGAAATATAGTTACTTTTTTTTGGGGGGGTGTATATTAATAGTTGAGTAACATCTCCCCTTCCCTTATTTCGATACGCCTTTTTTATAACTTTTCTTTCTCTTTCTTTCCTTACGAAGCTACTCGGTTTATTGCTATATTGGTCGGCAATATTCGAGGCTTACCCTTTGTTTTTGTACTCACGGGTGACACGTTCGGAGTAATTCAAAATATATATATATATATACTCATGTAATAAATGACTTTTTAAAACACATTTTTGCCTAAACATAAGGACATGTTCATAAAAAAAGATATGTTTTTGAAACTTACCTTGCAATAACTTCGATCTAAAATGTCTCCTACATAGCCTATGCCTAAAGACTTTTTGTTAAGATAATAAACTTTCGACTTAATTTGTTTACTTAATTTGTTTACTATTTATCACACTTGTGGTTATAATATGCGCAGATAAGCATAGCAAATTTAATTTCAAATCCAGTTTTTCAATGATATAGTTTTCTTTCGTTCATTGTGTTTTTAATGGCATATCAATATTCGTGGGTCATTTACAGCCAAAACTATCCGTATAGAAGGGCAATAGTGGTACGACTTAACCTAAACCCCATAGGCGATAAGTGAATTTATAGCTTTTCCAAGGCTATTAGTCTGAAAAGGAGCGTAATAGAGTGACTAGCTAATATGCCTCTGGGCCAACCCCTTCAATTAGATAGATAGAGAGAGAGAGAGAGAGAGAGAGAGAGAGAGAAAAGGAGAAAGAAAAATATTGCTATTTTGAAAATAAAATTGGTTTGCCCCACATAAACTCAAGTGTATTTTTGAGTTCCCCCTGTAGCAGAAAGAATTTCAAATTATTGTCTGGCGCAGGAATATTTTGACTATTTTGGTCCCGAACTCATATTTTCGACCAATGAGAATATTTCATGCCATTCTGCCCGGGTCACTTCCCCGGGCAACTATAAAAAGGCGAGGTAACATTCTTTCAGTCTTTTCCACGCAGGCCTTTCGAACAGGACAGACCTGTCCTGTCTTCCTCTTCTCGCTTCCCCACTGACTAGCAGCAGGACAAGCCAGCCAACATGACAGAGCACACATTCTCTCTCTTCGGTTCCGAGCAACAGGAAGGACCAGCTAATATGAGAGACCACATTCACTCTTCTTCCCTCTCTCTCTCTCTCACACACACACACATATTTCGGGCAGTTCACTAAGCACCATGAGGAGACCTCATCCAATTTATGAACCGTTGGTGTCTGGGAAATTATTCTTTCATCATTCATCTTTCCTTCTAAACCATCGGATCCTCGGAGAAACTAATTGGATATTTTCAACTCCTGCTTTAACTCCAGCATTTAATCACTGTCCTGACGATAGCATTTCAACTCCTGCTTTTAACTTCCGCATTTTAATTCCTGTCCTGACGACAGCATCTCAACTCCAGCTTGGACTCCAGCATTTTAATTCCTGTCCTGACGACAGCGTCTTAATACCAGCTCTATCATTTACAACCTTTTTCTTCTCCCTTCCCCCTGCGACTTACAGCAGAAGAGTTCCTTTCGTCTCAAGCTGTTAATAAAACTTCCAAATTGAAAACTATCAATATCTTCGTCAACTCATTTGTTCTTCCTTTTAATATAACAAGAGACAACAGAACTCTACAACCTCAACTGCCATTTTGTATAAATGGTAATAATAACTGCCCTCATGTTATACCCGTCTCTACAAAGAATCGGACGCTCTTCATCACTTAAGACAGCTTCTAGAATATGAAGCTGGTGTTTTGTCCGAGCTCCATGCAAGATAAAAAAATCTTGTCTTAATAGCGTTCACCACAAGTATTCTTATTCAATAAATGCTCGCTAATGGCGGACTCATGAACCTGTGAGTGCCCGGCCGATTGTATTTACATGTATCAACAGATGGAACTTGGCAAGTGGTGGACAATTTTATATCTACATAATTAACAATAAATTATAATTTGTTTTATATATACTTATGTATAATAGTCAATGACCGCTGTTTCATATTCAAACAATTAACACAAGAGAAAGAATATATGGGAACAGAATCGAGTGTTCTAAGCTATCGACGACTTGAAGCTATACCTCCGTATATTTGTCATATTTGAATACTAAAACTCTCCATCACATTTATTTGAGTGTGAGGAGCACAGTTCAGATACTTGTAGTATAGGAAATGTATTATGATTTAATATTTCATCGTGCTAAACAATGTCAAACAATTCACGACGAATTAAAAACATATTTATTACCTGAGCAAACTTACAAGAATGAAAACAGAAATGAAATGAAATATTAAAAGAATATATGATCGAGAAAAGTCCTTCAGTATAAGCTGAGAGTCCTTAATAAAATGAAAGTTGTGTGAAGACTTATGTCAAAGCATGGTACCGTGCCTGGGACGACGCGAGATTTGTTGGGGCAAAAGCCGCACACATTTGTGTGTGTGTGTGTGTGTGTGTGTGTGTATGCATGTTGCGACATGCTCACAAACATAAACAGATCGGATTACTCGCTCGCCCTAGAAAAATTACATCCGGGTTCGGCCGGAAATGACTAAGCCCTTTTTTCGACCTTGACCTGCCGTTACAGCTAAAAAAAGGGATAAATTAAAATTAACAATTACAGAACACTTCTGCCAGAAATAACTCTATAAAAATGGAATTAATTATCTTCGCAAGCCTATATCAGGCTAAAGAGTTACTTTATTTCTACACCCATTTTTTATCGAAGAACTTTCTATTTACGTGCCCTGCAGATGTGGTGTTGCATTCCCTTCATATAAACAAGACTTCGGCGGCGAAAAATTCGGAGGTCTCACGACGCTCTCTGGATTTG
The DNA here is from genome assembly GCA_963585895.1 of Sepioteuthis lessoniana. Lineage (NCBI taxonomy): Eukaryota > Metazoa > Mollusca > Cephalopoda > Myopsida > Loliginidae > Sepioteuthis > Sepioteuthis lessoniana. The sequence continues at coordinate 114,975 of CAUZXS010000464.1, forward strand.
CTCTAAGAGCAAGGCTCTGAAAGTTTGAATCCTACATCTAGTGGTTGCATTCGCCTTTCCCATCACATAGTTATGCACAAAAGGTCCTTTTAAGGACCATTAGAGGTCTCCTTCTGCAGGTTGGAACATCTCTGACGGTCTTTATTGACCAGTCGAAGTAGACGGCCCGGAGGCAAACACAAAGAGAACTCAAAGACCACCCAGTCTTAACCATTCAGTCGATTCCCCCTCGTCCGTTTGGCAGTGCAGCCCTAAAGGCACGAGTTAGCCTTTAGCTTCACTATCTGCACTGCGCTAAGATAATGCCAATCTTAGCCATGGCCTCCTGGCCTGTTCACTCAACAGAGCAGAGCTTTGACACTGAAAAGCCTTAGCTACCGTCTCAATTTGTCAGAACAGCTTTGGCACAGCACAGCCATAGCTACTGTCCCGATACATCCGCACAGCTTTGGCGCAAGACAGCCATAGCTATCATCTCCGATATGTCCGCACAGCTTTGGCACGGCACAGTCATAGCTATCGTCTCCAATATGTCCACACAGCTTTGGCGCGGCACAGCCATAGCTACCATCCCGATACGTCCGCACAGCTTTGACACGGCAAAGCCATAACTACCGTCATCCATACATCTGCACAGCTTTGACACGACAAAGCCATAACTACCATCTCCAATATGTCTGCACAGCTAGGGGTACAACAAAGCCCTAGCTTGACCGATTCGCTTGCTCGACTTCATATGTGCAAAGGCCTGATAAACCTTAACCACAGTTTCCTCGTCCGTTCACTTGGTCCACAGTACTAAGACATGACTCAGTCTTAGTCATCAGCTTGCCTGATTCTACGTGACCAAGCTGCCAACACCAACTTCGACCATTACGCTCCAGCAATGCAGCATCCAGTCCATGTACAATGCGCTGTACAGACTACTCTAGCATTGAAACAACTAGTCCTCGTACAACTCTCTGTATGGGCTGGCAACTAGATCAACACTCCTCCGGTTAACCCAATGAACTGTCAAAACCAGGACATTGATTTACCATCGCCGTTTTATATACTACTTTAGTCATGCCACTAAATGGTCATTAAAAGAACTATTTGGAAAAACAAGGGATGTAATCCGTACAAGTATACCAGAACATAAAGAACAACTGTAATGTAGTAGCAATCACACCCACCAGCTAAACCTGGTGACCAACCACAAAGGGTCAACCACGAGAACTCTTGCTGTTAGTGTGAATAACGATCACACCAGATTTTTAAAAGGGTCAGCAAGTCAGTCAGTGACCAGCAAAGGACAAGTTAGGAGCTTATGTTTTGGAGCTAACAAAATCATACTTTTACTCCAATTGGGGAGGGCAATGATTTATGGAACAATAAGATCTTTCTTTCATCAACTCAAAAATGCTACTTCAAAGTCTTCCTGATTTGAGAATGGTCTAGAGGGAGGCTGAAACACACAAATAAAATGAATTTTTTTTTCTATGACTATATACCTGACTTTTTTTCCCTTCCTATGAGCTCGTTGTCATCTCTTCTCGTCTTTGTCAATGCAATCCAACGAATAATATCAAGAAAAACAGATATTAAGTATGTGATATTGATGATGAGACCAGGCTCATCTGATATGTAATGGCAAAATTTTTTTTAAGGGCTCAAGTTGTTGACTAGTGTTGTTTTTGATGAATCATCTGCGATCTGACTGGTTTTGTAATGAATACTAACAAGACTGCTGTTGCCCACTGGTGGCTCTATGATTAATATGTACATGGATCAGTTAATTTTGATATTTGTTGAGTCAGTTCCAGTTGATTATAATCGATGATTAATAATAATTAGGATATTAATTATAGTCTTTAAAAGCGCTTTTTTTAAGTATTAAGCTCTCTTTATAATAAGAACAAAAAATGTCATGCATCCAGTTCACGATGGAGGAGTTGGATGAATACTAATATCCAGACTCACACATATTTAATGTATATATATATATATATATATATATATATATATATATATATATATATATATATATATATATATATAGAGAGAGAGAGAGAGAGAGAGAGAGGGCACCTCTGGTGGTGTACTGGTTAGCAAGCTAGACTAGCAAACCAACACAAGTGAGTTCAAGTATGATTGGGTGCCCCATTTATTTGGCTTTGTGCCACATCAAAGCAAAAGCTTTGTAAATTACTATATATATAGAGAGAGAGACAGAGAAAGAGAGAGACAGAAAGAGATCTAGTGATTTGTTTTCATATAAGTTATGTTCACAATCATTCCATACTATTGTAGGGCTACTAGAAAAACAAAAGAGCAGAAAAAAAGAGGAGGGTAAGCTGGTTGGTTGGTTGGTTGGTTGTTTGGTTGGTTGGTTTTACAGCATATCAATCCTTGTTGGGTTATTTAACGCCGAGGTCGACCTTTTCTGCAACCAGTTATGAGGTTTCAAGTAACTATTCCTATCTAATAATAATCATTTTCGAGCAATAATGGCTTCAAATAACTATTCTTAATACAAATAATTTGAACACATTCATATGGCTTCAAGTATTCTTATCTAATTCTAATAATTTGAAAATGATTAAATGTATCTATTTACCCATCTCCTCCACCATGAGCAGGATGTGACAGAAGGTCAGTTTTTGAGTGGATTACAGTTGGTTTGAATTCAGAGTTTTCCTTCTCCCAGACTGGTTGCCACAATGAAGCTAAAAAAACCGATCTGCCCTACTACTTATCCATAGTTGGAAGCAAGAACAGATGAATTTATGCCTTTCCCAGAGCATTAGCACAAAGTGAAATGCATACAGTCTTGTCCAGGATTTGAACTTAGGTTTCCTACAACAATAAAAATTTCACTAAAAGCACATCCCACAGGCAATTAAATTTAGTTCAGAATCATTTTAAACATTTCAGAATTCTTTACAATATCAATGTTTTCTGGGAAAATATAGTTCATTTTAAACATTATCTAAAACAGATCTATTGTGATTCTCACAGGTACTATTGCTACCAGTTAAAGTGAACCTGGGAGTAATGACAATAAAGGGGTGACTTCATACTCCCCAATGCTCTAAAACTGCAGATTCACCACAGGATGCAGTTTAGTATCATTTCCAATATTGGAGAGAGGGCTATACAATCTTTGATAAAACACTTGCATCTATGTGTACACACCTGAGGAAGGTCCACCCTGTCAGCAGGGCTTATAATATACTGACTGTATTCCCTGTAAAGGACTAAGCTACCGGCAAAAAGGGGTATCCTGGATATCATATTTACCAACCCCTCTGCTCGGGCAGGATATGACACAAGGTCAATTTTTAAGCGGAGTTTAACAGGTTTGAATTCAGAGTTTTCCTTCTAGACTAGTTGCCTAACCAAGGCTGAAGAACTCAGTCTGCCCTACTATTTACCCATAGCTGGAGGGAGAATAATTGGATTCATACCTTTCCTAAGGGTATTAGTGCTATGTGAAATGCAATCAGTCTTGTCAAGGATTTGAACTCGTGCCACTGTGTCCATTTCCTACTACGGTAATCATTACACCACAGGCACCTCCTGGATATGACACTTAGCTGCATCTGATAGTGAGGCTCCAGTTCTGCAGATCTAAGGAGTGTGGCTATAATTCCCAGGTCTATTCTGACCTGGAGTGGTAGTAGCTGTTAGGATCCCATCTATAGATCACTTCAACAATCATATGCTTGATAAGATCATGCACAAAAAATAAAAAATAATAAACAAGAACACAAAAATGTAAATACAAAAATACAATGAATGTGATTTCTGAAACTCTAGGCATAAAATAACCCTAGTTAACATGCCATTAAAATTAAAGAATTACTTTATGTATGTATCACTTTCAATAACCCTAGTTAACACACCATTAAAATAAATAAATAACCCAAGGGGAAGGTGGAAATGGAGTGGGGTTTTCCCATCTTAAAATACTTTAAGGTTTTTTGTGCATGTCTCTTATAAGTCTACGTGTGTGTGTGTGTGTGTGTGTGTGTGTGTGTGTGTGTGTGTATTTCTTCACTCAAGCACAAACTCAAAATTTCTCCAACCTTGTTAAACTCAAACCTTCTCCTCATCCTTTCATCCCATACATTTTCTATGTAGTTGATCCACACCCAGCTTTTATACTCTCAGGAGCCATGACAATTAATAAGTTTTTACTAAGTACTGACCTATATATAAAAGGATTTATTGGGACAGACCAGCTTAGGAATCAGTGACACAGAGGTGTTCCACATAATAAAAACATGTGTATGAATATATATATATATATATATATATATATATATATATATATATATATATATATATATATATATGCGCGTATGTTTGTATATATGCATGTGTATATATATACATATATATATATATGTACATATATATATGTGTGTGTGTGTGTGGTTGTGGGGGGGGGTGCGCGCGCGCGCGCGTGTGTGTGTCTATATACGTCTGTATGTTTGCATTTATATGTGTAGATGTATGTACATAAAAGTGTTTATGGCATAATGGTTATCATCATCGGATATGAACTCAGTGACTCAAGTTCAAATTCTGAACAAGACTGCTAGCATTTCACATAGCGCTAATACACTTGCAAACATATAAATCCTATTATTCTCTCTCCAGGTAGGGCTAAGTTGTAGGGCAGACTGGGTTCTTTAGCCTTGTTATGGCAACCAATCTTGGAGAGGGAAAACTTTGAATTCAAACCTGCTGTAAACCAGGAGAGGGATGGGCTCTGCTAGACTATTCCTGCTCAAAACACACTATATGAGTAGCACCCCCACAATCAAAGCAGTCTTTTTTCTTATTCAAACATATGGGCATTTATATATACATTAATGTGTATTTATGTATATTTGTGTAAATCAATCCGTGTTTCTGTATACATATATATATGTATGTATGTATGCATGTGTATATGTATTTGTGTATATATATGTGTGAATGTGTACATTTTGTTTTATTTTGTAAAAAAATACACTCATAAAACTAATAATAATGGATGAGCTAAGGAAGGTAAGATAATGGTTATTTTAGTTTTTATAAAGCTCTGTTTGTTGGCATTTAAGCCCTTTATTTCTCTCATTTATTGTGAGAGTATATATATATGTGTGTGTGTGTGTGTGTGTGTGTGTGTATGTGTGTGTGTGTGTGTGTTTATACATATGTATTAGCACACATATACATATATATGTGCATTTGTAATAACTCATATTCATAATTTAATTATATATATGTGTATTCATTTAGAAATATATATATATATATATATATATATATATATATATATATATATATATATAAGTACATATATGTATATTCATATATACATACATACATACATACACACACACATATATATGTATATATATACATATATATATATATATAATCTCATGCCTACATACATGCTTACATATCAATATATACATAGATAAATATAGATAGACAAGCAGAAATAGATAGATAGATAGATAGATAGATAGATAGATAGATAGATGTGTGAGCTTAAATACATGTCAGTAAGTAAATATCTGTACAAATTTAAGTATATATTGTATGTACATGCACAGTTGTGTAGATGTGAATCAATACACACACACACACACACACACACACACACACACACACACACACACACACATATATATATATATATATATATATATATATATATATATATATATATAGGTACCGATGTCTGTTACTATATATTTATACATGTGGGTGCACACGTGAGCTTACATGTGTGTTCTGTTGCAGTGGATGAGGGCCACCATTTCTCTTCTCCACCAAACCTCTTCCCACCTTCCTCCATCTACTTCCACAAACCTACAAGCACTTGTTCCATGCCAACAGGCACTTTCCTCTTTTGTCCACAGTGAATCTTCTTCATAAACCCCCACATCAACTCTCTTCCCCTGACTTTTCCTATCCTTCATCCCTGTCAACATCAGATGACATCAACAGAGTGCTGACAGCATTAGTATCATCAATAGTGATATATATGTATATAAAGACACATGTATATATAAGATATATATATATATATATATATAGTAGGTATGTATAAAAGAAAATTATTTCAATAGCTTAAAATTAGCTCGATTTCTACTTATTGAAAGTGTTGCTGTCTCCGTGACGAGGAAGGATTTGAAATTACCCTGGTCCAATCAAAGTAAGCACTAATTTCTTTTTATATATTCAATAACAGATTTATTTTCTTCTTATATACTTTATGATAGAATCTTCTCATTTTTTTCTCTATGATAGAATCTTGAATCTTCTCATTTTTTTCTTATATATTCTATGATGGATTCTTCTCATTTTTATCTTATATTCTCTATGATAGAATTTCATTTTTTTCCTTATATACTCTGTAATAGAATCTTCTCATTTTTTTTCTTATATACTCTATGAAAAATCTTCTCATTTTTTTCTGATAATCTCTATGATAGAATCTTGAATCTTTTCTTTTTTTCTTATATTCTCTATGATAGAATCTTTTCATTTTTTTTTTCTTATATACTCTATGAAAAATCTTCTCATTTTTTCTCATATTCTCTATGATAGAATCATCTCATTTTTTTCCTATATTCTCAGATAGAATCTTAAATCTTTTTTTTTTCTTATATTCTCTATGATAGAATCTTTTCATTTTTTTTTTCTTATATACTCTATGAAAAATCTTCTCATTTTTTCTCATATTCTCTATGATAGAATCATCTCATTTTTTTCATATATTCTCAGATAGAATCTTAAATCTTTTTTTTTTCTTATATTCTCTATGATAGAATCTTCTCTTTTTTTTTTTCTTCTATTCTCTGATAGAATCTTGAATCTTCGCATTTTTTTCATATATACTCCATGATAAAATCCTCTTTTTTATATTCTCTATGATAGAATCTTCTCCAATTTTCTTCTTAATATAACCTTTTTTCTTAATTGTATATATATTCTCTGATTGAACCCTATAATTTTCTTGTATACATTATGATTGATGGTTACTTTGGTTTGGTTTCTTTACTTAATGACATATCAACTTTTGTGGGTAATTTAATGCCAAAGCCATCCTTGTAGAAGAACTGCAGTAATACTATTTAACTCATAGCTGAGGGATAAGGGGGTTCATACTTTTTCCAAGGGTATAAGTTCAAAAGTGAACATAGTAGCATGACTGAAGTTCAAACTCACTTACGCTTTAACCATTACACCATGGAAGCCCGCCACTCCCCATTATGAGAGAATCCTCTCATTTTTTTATATACGTTATGAGAGAACCCTCTTTTTTCTTCTTATATATGATAGGATATTATATACTCTATGGTAGGGTCCTCTATTTTCTTATATACTCTATAATTTTTCTTCTTGAAAGAATATTTAAAAATTAAAACAGGTAACATGCATTTTGTATACAATACAATAAATAGATACTTATAACCATATATATATATATATATATATATGTATGTATGCATGTATATATATATATGTATGCATAT